>JAJONZ010020628.1:0-26115 GCA_029582445.1 Solanum paucissectum
TATATATATATATATAAATGAATGAATTGATTTATAATTACATGAATATTTATAACTTATTTTAGAATATAAACTTTTTTTAAAAAAAATATTCTTAAATTTTGTGTCCAATCAAATATGAAGTGAATAAAAAAGGAAGAAATTTAGCTAGCGTTTGGCAATAGATTTCCAAAATTTTGGGTAAATATTATTTGGATGAAATTTTGGTGAAATTTCACCATGTGTTTAATCATAGTATTTGGGAGATATATTTCACCTTTTTAAGAAATTTGATTTATACCAATAAGTTTTTAAAACTATCAAAATTATCATATGTTTGTATTACATGACACATGACTTTGTTACTCTAAGCCGATTGTTCATCATTTTCATCAACAACCATATCATCACTTTTATATTCACTGAATATTTCATCTCTACTTTGATGTTTCACGTAAAAAATGATGTAAAACAACGCAAACAACTACTATAGAGGGTGTTCTTGTAAAAGATAAAAGTTTGATGTAGAGTTTGAATTATTAAAAGTTCTCAAATAATGAGACTTGGCCCAAATACTAGTTTTTTCTTGTATTTAGAAATTTAGGTTATTTATCAAAAATATTTACCAAATAATAATAAATTAAATAAACAAATACTACTCCCTCCGTCCCATTTTATGTGATGTAGTTTGACTCGGCACGGAGTTTAAGAAAGAAATGAAGACTTTTAAAACTTGTGGTCCAAAATGAATGATAAAAATTTGTGTGGCTGTAAATCATTTCATTAAGGATAAAATAGACATTTTATAGTGAAATTGTTACTTAATATAGAAATGCGTCATTCTTTTTGGGACTCGCTAAAAAGAAAGTAAGTCATATAAATTGGGACAAAGAAAATACTATTTACCAATTTTTTACCCAAATTTTACTTGAAAAATCTATGATGAAATGGGTCCTTAGCATGATACAATGTATGTGTGTGATCTAGTCACTCAACAGGAAAGAAAATAATGGTAAAAGGAATGTTTGGTGGTCGTCATTATGACTAATTATTATGTCTCTCTTTATTATCCACATAGTACTGCTGGTCCTACTCCTATATTGGATTGGTAATTAAGGGTAAATTAGTAAAAAACACTAATAATTGATAATTAAGGGTAAGTTAGTAAAAAATGGAGTACTAATAATTGGTAATGAAGGATAAATTAGTAAAAATACTAATATTTTATCTATTTTATTTGTTAGTTTTACTCTCTTTTTTGTCCATCTAAATAGGAATATATTTTTTTGGGAAAAAGTCTAAAATATATTCGAACTTAGATCAAAATTTGGAAAGGACCTTTTACCCCTGCACTATTTAATAGTGTATTCTAAAGGTATATATGTGTTCACGTGGACATCATAAATATTTCATCATTATAAATAGTAATGTGTCCGCGTAAGCACACATATACCTTTAAACTACACTATTAAATAGTGCAAGGGGTAAAAGGTCTTCCATAAAGTTTGATATCGTAACCACAATTTCGACCAAAGTTGAAATATTTTCAGACCCTTTTCCCTATTTTTTTAGCAGTTCTTTAATTCTAACATTGTACATAATTAAAAGATAATTTAACACATTTTATATATCTTTATTTTTATATCATAAGATTAAAAGATATTATTTATTTTCTTAAATATTGTATCAAGTTAAAATAGATAAATAAATTAAAATAGAGCGAATACCTCTTATTTATGAGTTTTTAAAAAGGCGTGTGAAAGGGAAGTTTGATAATTAATATGAGATGAAGGGAGTTAACATATATATTTTATCTCTATTTACTTTCAATTAATTACTAATAAAAAACAAAATCATTAAAACTCATTTTAAATCCGTTGATTTGTCAAATAGTTCCAAGATTATTGACCAAAAAAGAAGGGTAAAAGTTTTATCTCCTTTTGAGGTACCCATAAACAACTACTCTTTCCGTCTCAATTTATATGACATTTTTTAGATTTGGAAATTTAAACAAGTCTATTTTTTACTGTAAATTTTTCATATATCTTTTAAATATTTTAAATTGTCAATTATTGTAACTTATGATACTTTTTTACGTAGTTTACAAATATATAAATTTCATTTTAAAAAAATTGAAGATTCCCTGTGGAAATTTCTGGTCAAACTTAAACTGTTAATTCGAAGATTCCCTGTGGAAATTCCTGGTCAAACTTAAACTGTTTGACTCTCGAAAAATGAAAAATGCCACATAAATTGAGACATAGAGGGAGTATATTAGTTATACACTACTGGCGGATGGTTCTTAAATATTACACTAATTTAGTATAATTCTAATTGGTTATGTATATATAACAACAATAAGAGATAAGTTTCAAAAACACACTTAAACTATACCCTTTTTTTGAGTTTCATACCTAAACTATTGAGAGTGTGAGTTTCATACCTAAACTATCAATTTTTAGTTTGAGGTGGAGGAGGTGGTGGAGTGGGGTAAGAAAAATAATTTAATTTTTTTAATTTTTTTTTTTTTTTTTTATGGATAGTAATACTTTAATCTTTAATTTTTAATTAATATTAATAGTTTATTATTTAATTTTATTCAAGGTGGAATATTTTATCTATGTGGAATGCCATTTGTCAGGGATTTTTTCAAATAAAAAAGAGAGTGTATTTCTCAAACTAAAAAGTGATAGTTTAGGTATGAAACTCACACTCTCAATAGTTTAGGTATGAAACTAAAAAAAAGTGGATAGTACTTACCCGTACTTTGTGAATGTAGAAATGTTGTCTCCAATAGACTGTCGACTTAAACGAAGCATATCATAATCAATAAGAAAAAAATAGTACTAAAAAAATCATACAGAAAATCATGTAGAAAAAAACAATCGTAACCACAAAATAGTATGATAAATTAATCAATGAAAACAAGTAATTGTAAAATCAAAGAACATGATAGTAGGAAAGTTACTAATACTAATATTGATAAGAGTATATAAGTAACACTCAATTACCTACTAACTTTCTACCCCTAATCCTCGACCTCTATGCATATTATTTTATTTAGCGTTATATCCTCGATAAGTTGTAGGTATATCATATCATGTCTAATCACTTCCAATACTTCTTCAACTTATCTATACCTCTCTTGAATTCCAACATAATCAACCTCTCGCACTGAGGCATATGTGCATCTCCCCTTTACATGCCTCCATCGTTTCCACCTTGTCATCCTCATCTTGTCCATCATTGTGGTCACTCTCACCTTGTCCTGTATATCCTCATTTTTTATCCTATCTTTCCTACTATATCCACACATCCATCTCAACATTCTTATATTTGCAACTTGTATCTTTTAAACGTGCAAGCTCTTGACCAGTCAACACTCCGCACGCTCATATAACATAGTTGGTCTAACAACCACTTTATAAGATTTATCTTTTAAGTTTTGATGACAAATTTTTATTTCACAAGACACCATACATGAACCTTCATTTCATCCCCTCATTTTAATACGGCGTGTGACATCAACCTCAATTTTTCTATTTCCTAGTATAATTGACTCAAGATAGTTGAATTTTTCTCTTTATTGGAGATGACTTTGAGTATTAGTAATATTTATTTTCACATATGTGAAATAAGTTTATTTCATATACAAATTCTAGGGCTTGTATAGAGGATCAAATTTGAAAGAAAATCAAGCGTATAAATTTTGGCATATTATATACAACAATAATACATGTTCGATTTTTTATCACTATTGTTACACCAGCCCAATTCCGGAGAAAAATAAAGTCTTTCTACCGGAGAAGAGAACGATACACGGCGATATTATTCCTATTTCGTGCAGCTTTAAAGGTGAGATTTTGAATTGATCAGGTACTAGTTTCACAAAATCAATACCAATTTTTGTTATTTATCACTCTGTAACCTAGATTTTTGATATCAAATTCATTGAAATTGCTAGATATGAAGGATTCTATCAACAACCCCTAAAAGGGTAATCTTTTGGGATTTGAACCTTAAAAGGTAATTCTAAGTAGCCCATGCTATTTACATATTACTATTATTGTTATGTAAAATGTATTAAGAGCCTTGATTATAATTTATTAGTTGTTATTGAAGAATTGGGGGAAATTGGGGCTTTTACTATTACCGCGCCTTTGCGACAATTTCCTATCTCAGCTCTATCAATAACCATTTATATAGCCTCCTGGAAAGTGATGATTTGTTTTCTATCAGGGGTTTGAAACCATTGGCAACAGAATTCACAATACTGTTGTTCAAACATTATGCCTTGAGGATCCATTACTTTGATTTGGGCAGTGGGATAATGACATTGATCTCAATTAGCAGTCGAGCATAAGAAATCCTTTTAAGCTTAGTTGTCCAATCAGCATCACATATAGGTGTTCGTAGCACACTAGCAATCCTACTTAGGGACTTAGGACCCCAACAACTAAATAGAAGATTGAGGAATGCCACCATAGAGGGATAACTTTCAATACCTCATCCTTAGAATTGAAACTGGCCACCCAAGGTTTAACAACAGGCTTAGTATTGATCATGTGAGGGACAAAACTAAGTATTACATCTCTATCCGCTATTGATTGGAATTCACAACATAATAACCCTCAATGTGATAATAGACTTTTGCTTTCTGAGTGAATTTACCCTTGCTCTCAAGGAATCTAGCTACAATTGCTATAGTTGGGGAATCCCAAATAACATATAGTATCATAGCACTTCTCCAAATTATAGATTCACTAGCTACCTACTCTTTGTTCTGTTGTCCTATTTTGACTCTATCCTTAAGCACAGTGGTATGAATTGAATCTATGTTTCTCGGACTCTTCAAAAACGTCAATGAGTGCGTGTCAGATTCTCCAAAAGTAGTGTATTTTTTAAGAATCTGACACGGATGCGGCATCGAAAGTGAAGAGTCCGTGCAACTTAGAATTGAATACAATTTTAGCATAAAAAATATGCAACATGCAAAATCCATATATATACTAATACTAAAATAATCATTTTATGCAATAATGGTGCATCATATACCAAATTAGATATTATCATTGTGAAATATATGTAGTTTATGGCTTCGGTCTTATCCTAACCAATTTTTTAGTCAAACTTTTCTTATTAAGAAAATAATTTAACATTTGTTCAAACTAGAATCCACAAGAGATGGTCATAGAGTAATAACAAATGTCTTAGCTTACTCATTTCAGTCATCAAGAAAGTTTTAAAAACTGAATATTTTAATTTATGGATGTACAAAATTAAAGATTGAAACAAACAACATTTTAATATTGGCTAAGAATTTTGAGATATTTTGACAACATTTAAATATGCATATGACAACCGATTTAATGGTTAAAATTTTAAAAATATAAATATTTATTGCATATAAAATGGTGATTTTTTTGAGAGAAGGGTCACTTCATATGAAATGGTGATTTTTGTATGATTGTAGTTGTTGCAGCGATTGTAGAAGCACATTATTAGTTTCTCCAATTTCGGAATAAATGATATATGGTAGAAGATTGAGGAACGTCACCATAGAGGGATAACTTTCAATACCTTATCCTTAACATTGAAACTGGCCACCCAAGGTTTAACAACATACTTAGTATTGATCATGTGAGGGACAAAACTAAGTATTACATCTCTATCCGCTATTGATTGGAATTCACAACATAATAACCCTTATTGTGATAATTGACTTTTGCTTTCTGAGTGAATTTACCCTTGCTCTCAAGGAATCTAGCTACAATTGCTATAGTTGGGGAATCCCAAATAACATATAATATCATAGCACTTCTCCAAATTATAGATTCACTAGCTACCTACTCTTTGTCCTGTTGTCCTATTTTGACTCTATCCTTAAGCACAGTGGTATGAATTGAATCTATGTTGCTCGGACTCTTCAAAAACGTCAATGAATGCATGTCAGATTCTCTAAAATAGTGTATTTTTGAAGAATCCAACATAGATGCGGCATTGAAAGTGAAAAGTCCGTGCAACTTAGAATTGAATACAATTTTAGCATAAAAAATATGCAATATGCAACATGCAAAATCCATATATATACTAATACTAAAAAATCATTTTATGCAATATTTGCTAATAAGATTTCGTCAAATATTTTAAAATTATTTCAAGGGTATCATCCATTATAAATATGTGAGAAATATAACAATGACTCAAACAAGAATAAGTTGGGACGTTATTAAATATATTTGTACATTGTATGTAGAAGTAAAATGGTTGTTGCAATTTTTTGAACAATTACAGAATAAGGGAAGACGAAAGATTAAACGACGAAAGATTCGACTACAGGTTTACAGTATGACCTTTTTTTGCCGCAAAATAGTGTAACATAAATTTACTTGTAAGATTAGTAGAAGAAGACAAAAAATCCAACTAGGTTTAAATTGGACTTTTTACCTGTTAAACTCGATTCACAAAGGCTATAATATGGCAGAGACTTCGTTATAGTTATCGTGTGAATAAGGGAAGACGAAAGATTCAACTACAAGTTTACATTATGACCTTTTTTTGCCGCTAAATTTAACTCACATAAATATAAGTATAAGATAATTAAATTATATATGTGACCGTTCTTCTTTCATTTTTTGCTAATACGAATTTAAATTATATATGTGGCCGTTCTTCTTTCATTTTTTGCTAATACTAATAGACATTTGTATACCCTTAGTAATGGGAAGAAGGGAAGATAATGGACCTGAAAATTGTGTGAATGAATTAACTTAACCTAAAAGCCCAAACCGTTCTTTTCTTGATAGAGAAACGTGGTTGACAGACACTAAGAATTAATTCAGAGAAAGACAATTCATTAATTAGGTTTAAATTGTGACCTTTAAATAGTTATACTTAACGCGACAAAACTACTTCCTCTGTCCCAATTTATGTGATGTTGTTTGACTTTACACGGAGTTTAAGAAATAAAGACTTTTGAAACTTAAGGTCAAAAACAGGTCATGTGTTCCTTTCTGGTTTATACGGATAGACATTAGCTAGAAAAGACCGGATAAACTTAAATATGGATCTCAAGATGATTAAAATTTAACTTAGTTACCATAATGGGTGGAAATATCATCAGAGTACAAATGTATATTTTCATTTAATAAAAAAAAATTGTAAGACAATTTGCAACTAATTTCTCTTTTTCTTGAGTGCCTTTCATAAAATGAATAAAATTTCTCATTTTCTTTCCCATTATGTGTAAGTGCATTGATTTGACAATGTTTTGTGTAATTATTTCATATTGATTTGCCTCAAAAGCACATTAGAAATTTTTCAATGCGAGTCTGATGAGAGGTTGGCAGGTATCATAGTAACAAAACTAATTCTACGCAAGATTTTAATATATTTCAAAGCAACATAAAATTTCTACAAAATATCATTTATTCCAAATTGGAGAAACTAATAATGTGCTTCTACAATCGCTGCAACAACTACAATCATACAAAAATCACCATTTCAGATGAAGTTACCTTCTCTTAAAATCAATCTTTAATTTTGTACATCCATAAATTGAAATATACAATTTTTATAACTTTCTTGATGACTGAAATGAGTAAGCTAAGACATTTGTTATTACTCTATGACCATCTCTTGTGGATTCTAGATTGAACAAATATTAAATTATTTTCTTAATAAGAAAAGTTTGACTAAAAAATTGGTTAGGATAAGACCGAAGACATAAACTGCATATATTTCAAAATGATAATATCTAATTTGGTATATGATGCACCATTAATTAGTTTTATGCCATAAGCTAAGACATTTGTTATTACTCTATGACCATGTCTTGTGGATTCTAGATTGAACAAATATTAAATTATTTTCTTAATAAGAAAAGTTTGACTAAAAAATTGGCTAGGATAAGACCGAAGCCATAAACTGCATATATTTCAAAATGATAATATCTAATTTGGTATATGATGCACCATTAATTAGTTTTATGCCATAATAGTTATGGGTGGCACCTAAATATCTTCTAATTCAAAGATTTACACAATCTAAATTCCCCCTATAAATAGAAGTCAATTAGACAAAGAAACTCACAACAACAAAGCCATTCGATCTCGAATATCCAAACAAACACATATCTCCTCCTATTCCTCATCTTTAGCCATGCCCAGAACAAAAGTGAAGTTTGCTTTGATTGAAAATAAGACTAAGAGGAAAGCCTCTTACAAGCTAAGATTGAAAGGGTTATTTAAAATGGCTTATGAACTCACCGCACTTTGTGGTGTTGAAATGGCTATAGTCGTCTATAGTCCTTACCAAAACCAACCTGATTTGTTTCCAAATTATGCTAATGCATTCAATACCTTTAAAAGGTTTAGTGAGCTTTCGGTTGTGAAGTTGGAGAAACAATTACATAAGGTAAGGAAAGAAAACAGGGTCAATGAGTGCACAAATAAGATGTATCAAGTGTTGAAGGGAATTGATACTCCCGATGACATGCACCCTTACGATCTCAACGATTTGAGCTTTGTGATAAAACAAAACCTCAAACAGATACGTGAAATGATGAAAGCGAAGACTGACGGAGAGGGTTCCACATTGAATGCCCATCAACCTATGGTACCTCATGGGACCAACTCTGAGGAGCCAATGGCTCCTTTGTTGGAAATAATTAGGGATCCAGTATCAATAGTTCCTTCGATGGCTCCATCGTCGGTTCCTGGTGCGATCAACTTTGAAGGGCTAAGTACTGATCTATTGGTCTCTGTTGTGGATCCAATATCGATGGTTCCTCATGCGGATCCATCGATGGTTACTCATGCGGATCCATCGATGGTTACTCATTCGGATCCATCGATGGTTCCTTATGCGGATCCATCGATGGTTCCTTCAGCCGCTCCTTCTCAAATGCCCAAACTATTATGTAATCTAATGGATCCTTTGAGGACTCCTCAAACGGTTCCTCTTGTAGACCCTTCGAGGTTTTCTCCTCCCCCTTTCTCTCCATTTTCTTTAGAAAATTTCCCTCAAATGGTTGTACAACCGTATCTTCCATTACCTCAAGAAATGGCTTTTAGAAGGGCTCCTGGAATGACCCCTCCAATGCCTCCAACAACAATGGCTTCTCCCATACCTTCACCAATAATTACTCCTCCAATGGCTTGCTCGGAACCATCAATGGCTTCTTCACTCGTTCATGTTCAAATGCCCAAACTAATGTGTCATCTGGTGGTTCCTTTGAGGACTCCTCAACCGGTTCCTCTTGTAGACCGTTCGAGATTTCCTCCTCTTCCTCTCTCTCCGTTTTCTTTAAAAATGTTTCCACCAATGTTTCCACAATTGTATCCTCCATATCCTTAAGGAATGGTTTTTAGAAGGGCTCATGGAACTCCCCCTCCAATGCATCCAACAACAATGGCTTCTCCAATACTTTCACCAATAATGGCTCCTCTAAAGTCTTGCTTTAGTGTTTCCTCTAATAACACCCTAGATGGACTCTTCAATGAGTATCCCCCAATCTACTTCGTTGGCTTTTCACATAGTCCAACATTGTCTGAGATGCTGGTCGGAAATGATGATGATGATGATGATGATGATATAATGACTTTAATTAATGATCCATCTTTCAACAATATTAACATTCAAGATCCCAACCACCACAACAATTTATAAGGATCTAGGACTAATGTCTTTTTTAATTAGCATTGTTTTGTAGGTTCGTGTTGTCGTGTGGACTATTCGTGTCCTATGTTGTTTTCCAGGTCTAAATTGTGTTATAGGACTCTTCATATCTCTTTCCATGTGTCCTCATTTGAAGTGTCCATTTGTTGTGTTTCTTTTCTTTTTCAAAGTTTGTGGTTTCATTCACTTATTAAATCTGTATTCAGTTTTTTTTTAATGTTTACTAGATACTTATATATTTATTTGTGCCTTTATTACTATTATTGAAAATGTTATTGTTAGTATGGTTTTCAAAAATGACCTCTTACACTTCAAAAATCTATCAAATCAGTGTACGTATGTGGTAAATCTTCATACTCAAACTTTCCTGTGTAAACTAATATAACAACAAAAACATACCCAACATAGTTCCACTAAGTGGAAAAGTGTAAACTTATAACACATCTAAAGTTGAGAATGTATTAAAAAGTAAAGAAGATTATCGTAAAGACCTATTTAAAAGATACAACTTGGAAGACGCAGGGCTCTGGAAAGAGGTCATCATAGCTAAGCATGGAAGGCTGAATCAATGGTGCTCAATTATTACTACACTTCCTTACGGAGTGGGACTGTGGAAGAGTATTAGGATGTTGTGGGATACATTTGATCAGAACGCTTACTTTGAATTGGACAATGGTTTACTCCTAAAATTTTGGACAGACAAATGGCTTGGAAATACCACTCTTCAGGTTGATTTCCTAGATCTGTTTAGAATTGCTCAAGATCCCAATTCTGTTATTGCTGCTAATAGAGAAGGGATCAATTGGGATCTGAAATTTAGAAGGAATATGCACGATTGGGAAGTGAATGATCTGGTAGACCTTTTTGCTAGACTTCAACATTGTCACATTAATCTCCAGGCAGCTGATAAGCTCAAATGGGGACACCAGAAAGGAGTTTATACAGTCTAGGAAGAGTATCAACAGTTGTGCTCTAGAAACCCCGTGATAGCTAACTGACCCTGGAAACTCATTTGGAGGACCAATCTACCACCTAAGGTAGTTTTTTTTACCTGGATAGCTCTATATGAGGCATGTCTCACCCAAGACAACATAAAGAAAAGAAAAATCCAATTCCCAAACAGATGCTATATGTGCAAAAAAGAGGCTGAAACCCCAGACACCTTCTTCTTCATTGTGAGGTGGCCTTAGAATTATGGAGCATGTTTTTTTGTCTCTCTGGCATTAATTGGACCACACCCCTTGGCATCAATTGGACCACACCCCTCACTGTTAAGGATGCATATGAGAGTTGGAGTCTATGGAAAGTTGACAAAGCCATCAAGAAGATCTGGATTATGATACCTGCTTGTATTTTTTGGTGTATTTGGTTAGAGAGGAACAAGAGATGTTTTGATGGAGAGTCAACTGCTTTAGGCATTTTGAAGACTAGGTGCAATGAAAATTTGTTTAGTTGGACCAACTTGTATCCTGCTGTTAATGCAGAACAACTTTAGGATTTTACTAACTCTTTAGCTCTGGCTTAGATAGTTTGTATAGTTAGCCAGAGATTTTTTTGTAAGCTCAAATGCCATATCTTGTAAATTTTGCATCTTCCTGATGCTGTTATTAATACCACTTATCTTATAAAAAAAAAGACCTATTGAAACATCCATGTAATGGAAAAATAAGGTCTAAAATAGTTTCTATTTTTTTCAAGATATAATTAATTATTCGTTTCTTCTTGTAAAGAAATGGATCTTGGGCCTAATCCAAATCCAAAAGCTAGCTCTTAAGAGGAGGATTATTCAACAAATCCAGAAGCTAGCTCTTAAGAGGAGTATTATTCAAGTCTATATAAGGAAACCACCATTTTTTTTTCATCCGATGTGGGACTCTTCAACACCCATCTCATGCCCCAGACCAGATATCTGGCACTTGAACAATTTAATCTAGGGACCCATCATAGGTTAACAACAATTAGGATGGGTCCTGCTCTAATACCATGTAAAGAAATGAATCTTGGGTCTAACTTAACCTCAGAAGCTAGCTCTTGAGGGAAGATTGCCCAAATTTATATAAAGAGACCACCCATCCGTTTTTCATCCGATTTGGGACTCTTCAACACCCGTCTCACGCCCAGGACTAGACATCCGATTATCTGTAGTATGTATGATTAGTTTCATTCAATATATTTATTGGGCTGGTACTAACACTAGTTTTACAAAAACAATAATAATTACTACGTTCCAGTCTCAAATAAGTGGGGAGTCGTCTATATGAATCTTCACTTCTTCATTTAAGCTCATTTGTATCCTCATCATATAAAATAAACTAAAATAAAATAGAAGTAAAAAATAAGTTGGATAGCAATAGCAATTCCCTAACAAGTTTTTTGTAGCCGATTTTTTGCCTTTAAGAACAACCTACTCACTTCCCCATCCTCTGGATTTTCTTGTATCAACATTTCACAATCTTGGATAGCTGCTTTCCATCTTCCCAACTGCATATATCAACTAAAACTTTATGGCATATACCTTGTTAAATAAGTGTGATTCACATCATCTAAAATGTTAAGCGGTTAGAGAGGGCACACTTTTATTTACTTAATTAATTATGTCTTTAACAAATGTGGTCGAATTACCTTGATGTTGCAGTCGGCTCTCCGCAATCTAGCCTTTGTATAGGAAGGATGCAGTACAAGAGCTGCAGTGCAATCTTCCACAGCTTTTTCGAATTGTCCTAGCTTGAATCGACATGCTGCTCTGTTAAACAGTAGAATAGAATTGTATGGCTCTTGTTCTAGTCCTTCAGTGTACTCAAAAGAAGCCTCTGAGAATTTATTTTCTCTGAACAACTCGTTACCTTTTAACCGAGATGATGCCAACCCTTCAATTCTCCTTAGAATTGTGATAATTACTTCAGTGCTTTGATCCAATTTTGTTGCTTCTTGAGCTGCAGCTGTAGCCTCCTCAAACCAGCCAACTGTTGCATAGGCCTCAGCTCGAGTGATCAGCAAATAAACTGTTTTTACTGAACCAAAAAGGCAAGCACATAGCGCGGTTTTGATATGAGGTACTTTCTGAATTGTGGTGTATGCTTCCTCATGTCTATGCAACTTTATTAATGCTTCAGCCCTCATGGCAAAGATCTTCATTTGAAATCAAGTAAAAGGAAAAAAGTAAGAATCTTTAAACATCTAATTTCTTTATTAGACTTCGTACATTAGGGATGGACTTTAGGCCTCATTTTCCCCCCCATTAAGATTAAGATTAAGACGTGTGAATCTATATGCACATCTAAATGATTAAGATGTTGCCTTTAGATTTGAACACGGAAGGATTAACATCGTTTGTTTTTCAACATTTGAATGAACATAATGCAATTATTTGTAAACATAATAAATAAACAATAAATCAATTAGATATTTAAAAAAAAATTAATTTAACATAATAAAATCATTATCTGATTTAAAAAATGAAATATTCATGTTAGCTAATGATGGTGGGGATGGGTTGTAGTGATGGTGGTAACGGTCTGTGGTGGTTGTGATGGTGGCGATAATATGTTCACTAAATATTTATGTACGCTCTTGTTCTAGTCCTTTAGTGACTAGGAATGGTGGTGGTGATAGTTATTATGGTGGAGGTGGGTGGTGTTGTAGTGACTGTCGTGATGGTGGTGATTGGTAGTGGTGGTTGTGATGGTGAAGTTGGTTGATGTTAGTAGTTGGCGGTGCTGATGATGGCGGCTAAAGAATGTTTTGGTGGTAGTTAACGGCAGTGCTAGTTGTTATGGTTGGTTATAAGGATTGACCATAGTGATGGTAATGGCTGTTAGTTGTGATGGAGTTAGCGGCAACAATGGCAGCGATGGTGGTGGTTGTGGTAGTTGGTGGGTGTGCTAGTTGTGATGTTGGAGTTGGTTGGTAGTAGGAGTTAGTAGCAGTGGTGGTAGTGGTGGTGGAGGAGATGACGGTGGTGGTGGGATAGATATAATTATAGTAATGGAGGTGATAGGTGTGGTAGTGGCTGACAATAGTGGTGATGGTGATGACAGAGGTGGTTGGTAGTTGATGACGATAATGGTAGTTTACAATGGTGGTGGTGGTTCTGATGGCAAACGCGGTTAGTGATAGTGAAGACTTTGTTCAAGATCTTAATGATTAAAACCTATACAAACCAATTAGGTGCTTAAATCTTAATGAAAACAAATACACTTAATGGCCTAATGTTTGAACCATTCAGATTCAGACCTCCACCAAGTACAAACAAATGAGGCCTTAGTTGTAGTGAAACCTGTGGAGCTGAATCTACTCCTAAGGTGATAGAATTTTGTGTTTCCTTTAGCAATGTATTGTAATCTCTCAGCTTCTGTGCTTCTGTGCATTTTAAGAGCTGTCTCTTAATATCATGAGCCTCTGCAATGTCCTTCTTGTCAACTTTTCGCCCTGATTGTTTGTAATGATCTATGGCTTTCTCTGCATCTCCCAGCCTGTTGAAATGAACAAAATTTTCGACTACATTAACCAAATTTAGACAAAATCATCTAAAGAAAAATTACTATTCAAAATGATTAACCTAACGTATAGTCTTGCAAGACGATAATGTGCATTGTGATAAGAAGGATCTAGCCGGACGGCCTCTATACATGCAACAACTGCCTCAATCACGTGGCCTAAACTCATCAAAGCTGCAGCCTTGTTGCTATAATAACTAGCATTTCTTGGATCAATTGCAATTGCTTGATTGTACAAATCCAATGCCTCCTCAAGTTTCCCCTGTCTGTACTGTTCATTGCCTAAGGACTTGAGCACATCAGGGTCCAGTTTATTTGCAGAACCGCGAAACGAACTCCCTGGTTGATGGCTTTTTACAGTACTACTAGTTTGCCTTGCTATGTTCCCAATCAAGTTTTTGCCTTTCTTCTGGATAGCCTTTTTGTCACTTGAGGAATTTTGGTTCCCCTGCAGCTTCAATTTTCCCAAGTGGCTTAGTAGTGTAACATTGCCTGTTGAACTATGATTCAACGTTCCATTCGCCTTGGATTTCCGATGACTAAAGATTGTCATGCTCAATTCACTCGAGGTGAATGTTGGTTCTCTTCTAAGTTTTTGTGTGTATGCCAAGTTCACAACTTGTGACACTTTGTTCTTACTAGAAATCGAATTCTTCGGACAAGTGCTGGTGTTACATCTTCTTGAATTCTTGATAACATTGGTGTCACTGGACTTGGTTGTAATGTTGATTTTTGTGTTATTATTTCTTCTTGGAAAAAAAGTACCTATTAGACCACAACCTAATCCATTTAGTACTGAATTATCTGCAATTTTTGACATGGTTGATTGACCATTTTTTCTAGTTTTTTCCATCTCAATAGTTACTTTAACAGAAATTTTCAAGAAAATAGAAGCTAACCACTGATCTCAAATTCTCAACTAATCACTAAAAATAAATAAAATAGGAAACTTTATATATAATACTCCCTCCGTCCACAATTAATTGTCGTGGTTTCCTTTTTTAGAGTCAAACTATAAGAACTTTGACCAACATTTTACGATGTATATTTTCATCATATTGATATGCAAAAAATTGCAATTTATAGTACTTTTCGTATAGATTTTGAATATCTAATTTTTTTTTTAAAAATATCGAGTTAATGTAATCTAATTTAACTTTAAAAATTAGTCAAATTGACTTTCGAAAAGCGCAACATGACAAATAAAAGTGGACAGAGGGAGTATAGAAGAAGGGTCAACTGACAAAAATCAAATATATAAAAACAAAGAAATCAAGGCCTGTTTTTTTTTTTTAATTATTATTTTTCATATAAGATGAGTGAATATATTCTAGAGTGGATGTATTTTCTTTAATATTTTAAGCGCTCGGATTTTACAGATAGGTATTTTTAACATGATGTGATATTATTTGTTTCGAGCTAAGGGCACATATGTTTGGTTTCTCAAAAGCCACACTATTGAGAGTTCTGATAGTATTCATGAGTACGCTACTGCACGGCCCATTCGGGGGTGACACTCTTAACATGATTTTCTCTATATCCAGAGCTCGAACTCGAGACCTTTGATTAAGGGTGGAGTAGTCCCACCCTATGTTGGTTCAACACGTATTACTATTTGTTGCTGCACTTAGTTTTGTATTTTACTGATTTATTTTCCTTACAATCCTGCATTTGTTACATTGGGTATAGACATAATTTTAGAACATATGGCACTTTACTAAGCTTTTCAAATTGGATTTCATAAAACTAGGCCTGCATGTTTGTTTGTAGGAAATGCTTTTCTGCTGCATGGTCTGCCGACTTGTCTCATCAAGCCAACTACAAGAAATTCATTATTTTGCGATAAAATAAGGAAAAGATAATTCTAATAAGCAATTTACATTAGTTGAATGACCATCTGAGCAGTCGACTCTTACTTTTAAGGTTGTATTTGATTAGAATTTGGCTAGAAATTTTAAAAGTCTATAATATCATTTTTATTTTAAAATAAACTAATTTTTTTCATTTTTTAAGTAAAAAATATTAAAGTTAAAATGGTAAAAATATTCAAAAACGTAAAATAACAGTGTGAAATATGTTATTTTATCATTTTGGTCAAATTCTGGCCAAATTTTCTGGCGAAAAGGATTTTTCCTTTAAGAATACAGTTTGCATTTATAAAATAGTTGAAAACATAGCCATGACATAGACTTCATAAATCATATTCTCTCCGTTTAAAAAAATAATCTAGTTTGACTTGGAACGAAGTTTAAGAAAAGAAAGAACATTTTTTAATTTTGTGGTTCTAAATTAAAGTTATGTCAAATATACCAAAATGCCCTTTAATCTTGTGGCCTTATATATGCCATGCAAAAAGTTGAAGTTAAAGTGTTGTCAAAAAAGGAAAAATGTCATTCTTTTTAAAACAGATTAAAAAGGAAATTGAGTCTTTTTTTTTAAAACAGAGGGAGTAACCGTGTATACTAATGTTTGAATGATCCATCTATGTATGCAATTTGAATAATCAGTTTTTTGAGCTTATAAAAACATCTACTACTTTACCCAAGTTGTTAAATTGGTCATTACCATATTACAAGTACGTTTTTTTACAAATACGGTTTGATGAAGCATAATTTATAGATCCAATTCTTCTTCATATTTAGAAAAAGTTAAATTCTAAATATTCTTTGCAAAAGGAATAGTCAAATACAACTCCAACTCTAACATAAAAAAATCCAAATGAAGTAAAAAAATATTTGATTTTCATGACCAAACACCCTCAATATTATTTGAAGTTTTGATTTACACGTGGGACAAATAAGGTAAAAAGTTCAAAATCACCCGCCTTTAATGTAATTCATGTACATAGAAGGATGAATACCGATAAAGGGCCTAATCCAAAGGCCCAAAATCACACTTGGATTTCCCATGACACAAACTAGCTAGAATGGAGGATGTATTACTATATGATAATATTTCACTCCTCATATCAAAATTATGTAAAAAGTTTTTACCAAATTTATGGCGAAGATATATCTGAGACCTTCCTTCTAAATAGAAACTACATGTAACATTAAGAGCTTTGTGTGTCCTACAAGAAATGATAAAAAATTATATGTTTCAGCGTGCATTATTTCAATAGGTCCCGTTATTAATTACTCTAATTGAGAAATTTACCTTAATTTATACCTCGCAAAGATAAAAACACCACACTATGAAATAGAGGGAGTATCTCTTACAATTAGTTAAGTTAATTGTGACCACTTTTACGTGGTACATGTGCTTTGGCTTATTCTCTCCTTTTTATTGAGTTAGAAGTTTTGATGGTCACTCAAATTTGGATAATTAATTATCATAATTATTTAATTTATTTTTTCTTTTAAAAGTCATTCAATTTTATCAAATTAGCTTCCGTGATCATTAATTCTAAAAAAAAAAAATCGGTACTTATTTAATGACGTGACAATTATAAATTCTTAGATAAAAAAATATATAAAAGCTTAAATACATTTCTTATATAGTGAACTTATTAAAAAGTTAATTTACAAGCTCTCCCGGCTTATTTTAGTTTTAAAATCTCAAGTGGATGATAAGTCGAGTTAAGAATTCGGTCAGGTTTATGATAAATTGGGTCCTAAATAAATTTAAATATTAATTTAATTTTTTTAAGATATTTTTTTTTTGTTCTAAAAACTTGCAATTGTCACGTCATTAGATAGGTACTGAAAATTTTATTTATAGGAATAATGGCCATGAAAACTAAGTTGGTTGAGTGACTTATGGAAGAAAAAACAAAACAGAGGGAATATAATGGCTAATTATCTGAAGTTGATTGCTCATCTCTTTTTTATTTGATCCCTCTTAGACTTAATACGGAGTTTGAGAAGCTAAGTGAAAATTTACAAATCTTGTGATCTTAACAAAGATTTATAATGTATCAAAATATGTTTTGAATCTTGTAATCTTAAATATGTTACCTGAGATATTAGATTAAAGAGTTAATACAGAAAGTGACATTCTTTTTATAAAAAAAAGTAAGAGTAAGAAACATAAATTAAGAGTATGCACATATTTTTCTTCCATTCATGTTTCCATGACACTTTTCTTGTTTTCATTTTTTCTCATTTTCACACTTACCCTTAAAGCTTCCTTCCAATGGAGACCCCATCTACCCCCCCCCCCCCCACCTCCTTTGTAATTGTTTCATGTTTCTCTTTTGAGTGAGTGGAAAACATAAATTGATCCAAGCTTTATTGCCTTGTATGCCTCTCTTTTAGAACCCTTCTTAAAGCCTTTTACAATCTTTTTCTCTCTTTTCTTCTCCTCTCTTTCCTTTCATTATTCCAAAACCCTAATACAAGATCTTACAAGAAAACATATTATCCAACAACTCTCAAATCTCTACACTTTAAACAACCATAATGTTTGATTTTTCTTTTCTTTCTAATCAAACATGTGTGAAAATAACCTAAATACCTAGTGGTCCATGAATAAGAGGCAAAGGACAAGTTTGTTAAGTTAACTCTATTAATTTTGTAGATCTTTCAAGATATAAGGTAGGTGTAAAATTTTCCTCTTAACTCACTTTTTCATATTCCTTTCTTAGATCAATCTCTTTTTAAGAATCCCATCTCTTCTTTTCGTTTGTCCAAACTAATTTTCAACTTTTTTTTTTCTAAAGGAGACATGGATTCTTGCAATAGTGGTAGTGTACAATCTTCAAGTGGTGATGATCAAGAATATGATTCACATCATGGTACATCACCAATATCAACTTTCTTGAATTCTTCAAACCATTTTGGTTCAATATCATCAAGTGATCATCCATTATTATTACCACAATTTCATTCTCAACAACCCTCTCTCTTTAATCCTCATGACACACAAACTTTCAACTCCAATTTCCATGATTCAACAAATGTTCCATACAACAATGATCTTACTTGGCCTAAAGACATTACAAGATCTAATCATCACCCTAACAATAATTTCAACAACTTTGGAAACTTAACATCCTCAATATCACCAAATCTTGCTCCTCCTCCTCATCATCATCACCAAGCTCCATACTATGATTCTGCTACAATACCAATGAACCCCTCCATTGTTCAACCTAATATGGGAAAAAATCCAAGAAAAAGAAGTAGGGCATCGAGGCGTGCCCCAACAACTGTCCTCACCACAGACACTACAAATTTTCGACAAATGGTTCAAGAATTTACTGGGATCCCAACAACACCATTTACAGGTTCTGCCTACACTCGTCGCTTTGATCTTTTCTCAACCGCTAGCTCAGCCATGAAAAGATCAGCTCATATGGATAATTTGGGACCTCTTAATTATACTCTTAGGCCATCTACACAAAAGGTTCAAAATTCTCAATTTATGCCACAATTTTTGAGTTCTAGCATGATTAATAATAATCATGATACATTAATAATGCCAACAAATAATAGCATAGTTGGTACTACAAATAATACAAATGCTTCCACATTTGATCAAATTAATAAGTCATTTACTAGTACAATTCCTTCTCATTTGGATGGAATGGGGATGAACCATCATGAGCAAATTAGTGCAAATCTTGGTGGATTTGATCAATGTGGGACATTTGGTGGAGATCAAGAACAATCAAGAAAAGATAGGAACATTTCAAGATTATTGTTTGATGGGAATATATAGTGGTAGTACTAATTATTCACAACATTCATGTTGGTGGATATTTATATTATTGAATTGTTCAAGCTTCTTCAACATGAGAATTCAATCATCTTTAGATGATTTGATTGACCCTAATTAATTAGTTTTTTAGTCTTAGATTAATGTTATGGACAATGTTTACTATGATCAAGTATGTGGAGAATTCATTGATGACGTTGTTCATCTTGGTTATTTGTTTAATATGGTTTATTTTGTTTAATTGTATAGCATTATGATGTATGCACATGTTAGTATGACATAGATTTTACTAGGAGTACTTCTTTATGATGATTGACAGAATTTTAGGGTGTGTTACAATACGCCGACCTCCGTTAAAAATTTTCTTCTCTTATGAGATTTCAATTGAATAGCAAATAATAGTTATTTCAAACATCGTCAATTATTCATAAGAAAGGAAAATGTATTTTTCTAAAAATTATAAGTGGGTTCTTAGCCTTTTTTTTTACTGTGTTTGATATGTAAGTACAAAAATATTATTATAAAAATATTTATATATAATAATATAGATAAATACTATGGAAGGTGGAAGTGCGAGAGTGGAGAGTGTGGGGTAGTAGGGATGGGCTATAGGGGTGGTCAGGGTGAAGAGGAGATGTGTTAGAGAGTGAAAGGATGTTATTAATATGAAATTTAATTTGTAGAATTCATTTTCTCTATTTTCCCTAAAGAAGTCATTTTCCTTATGAAAGTATTTATCAAATTCTTTTACCAATATAATAAAAATCAAAAAATATTTTTTAGAAAATATTTCCGTCCGTAGTAAAAAAAACTTCCATTATATCATCTTCTTAGCTTGTTCTTGCTATCATCATTGAGGTATTTTCTTATTGCTTTTTAAATTGTGGAGGTGTCGTTATAGTTAGGTTCCATTAATCATGAAACATATTTTGTCGTTTTATATGACCTCATAATGATGTTGAATTAACTCTTGGATTAAGAAAGTTTTTAATTCCTATAAAGGTGTCTAATCATCAATTACACTTCAATCAATACTCTATTTTGAAACATAATGGAGGAAGATTAAATGGTTATTCCTTTGGTTTTGAATTTTAAACACAAACTACAACAAAATTTAAAATGGCCAGCCGTGCGCTCAGGGTGCACGGGAGGCCAGCTTCCGCCCCTCCTGACATCTTGCGGCATGCCGAGAGGTGACGTACAGACGTGTCTTCGATCTAATGACTTTGATCGCTTAAAACATGAAAAACTTTTTAACTAAAAATCCATCCTTTCTTCACTATAGAATTTTATAAAAGTTTAAAAACAAAACAAAATATAATAAAATTATTATTTAATTTATTACAAAAGTGTATCAAGTCAAACATAAAAAAATAAATACGGACAAAGAGAGTAGAAGATATTAAGAAATTTGAGTGGTTAAAATGAGTGTATCATAATTTTTAAGTTCAAAATACCAATGATAGTGAAATCTTGGGGAATGGGAGGGGGCAAAAAAGCAAAGTAAAATTGATAGATATGATTAATCAATAGAAATTTATTTATTTGTGGAGATTTAATTTATAGAACCTTTTGAAAGGATGGTGTGACATATGAAACACTCTCTACTGAATCATGGTGGCCCCTTTTACAAACTAATAATCTGGTTTTTAGCAATTATGATTATTGTTTCTTATTCCAAAAAAAAAAAACCATCTCTATCTAACTTGTCTCCTTAGGGTAATTCTTAGTTACGAGTCCCTTGCTAAAAAAAAATTGAATTCTATGCCAAGATTGATGTTTAAAAAAAAATAGTTATAATTCATGTGATATAGTTTAACTCATCAAATTTCGTTAAGTAAAAAAGTTATAATTTTACAATTTGTAATTTTAAACATTGTAATACTTTTGTACGTAACCTGCGAAGCATGTCATAACATAGTGTCTAGTGACGAATATAGAATGTTGTTCATAGGTGCATGTGGATCAAATAGGTTTTAAATTTAGATATAGGCCTTAGATATATCTCATGTATATGTTATTGTGGATTCATGACAATTATTATTAATTGTATGTTAATATGAGGTCGTTATTGGTCACAAAAATTTTAAATTATGATTCTATCTCTTATATACATAAACCGGAACAAAGGAGTAATACAATCTAGTCACTTATAAAAATTGTTGTAAGCAAATACTTACTAGTACTTAATAAGATATTGTAATAATTAATTTACTACTCTTTTAGTTTATTTTTATTTGTCTGATTATAGTTAATAATATGATAAATTAAAAAATAAATAATAAATTATCTCTTGATTTTTAAAATTAAACAAGTAAAATAGATATCTATTTTGATTTTTAGTATAATAGATAAGTAAAAAAGGACAGGAGATTATAGTTAGTTATTATATTGATTAATTGTAAATACTCATTCAACTTAATCAAAGGTCCGTGGATCGAGTCTCTCTAGTTAAAGATACATTTCTATTAGGAAACATTCTATTTTTCATTATGAAACAAATAGATTAAATTTAGCTGAACTTCGATACAAATACGTATTTATCTCAGTGATTTCTAACTAGATAAAGCATGACCAAGCTCTATATCTTCTCCCCGTCATCCGACCCTCATTCTCCTCTACCTGTTACATCTACTTTTACTTTTTAAAATTTCAAAAAAGAAAGAAAAAAATTTAAAAACTTTACATGAGCATAGACATGATTAATTTCTTGAAAGGGCAATCGTAATAATGAAAAAGTTTTAAATATAGTCTTTTCACGTAGTATTTGGTTCGTCTTTATATTATGCATGATTGATATATTAAATCGTACTAATATGAACATAGAGTTAGTATTTTCACTAAGAAAAATTTGAAATATAAACGAGTAAAACATAAGAAGTATAAGTTGAAGAGGGTTTAACATATATGTACATTAAAAAAAAGTTAATTATATATAAATAGTATTATTATTTTTTACTGAAAGGGGTTTGAATGAAGCCCTTCAATTCGATTCTACCTAACTTCGTCCCTGAATATGAGTTGTGGTGGTATGATTTGAGATATTTCATTTTTTAATTAAAGATCTCATAATCGAGCCTCGAATAATATAAGTATCGAACATCAGATAAAAAAAAATCGTGGCAGATCATTGTTAGTTTCCTACCCTACGTTACGTCCGTGATTATGGGAAAGGGAAGATGAATGCACCAAAGTTTATATTATTAAAAGAAGAAGAATCTTCTACTATACACAGCAGCCCCAGCTCACTTTAAAGAATATTGCTAATTAAATTAATTATGAAGAAAATTCTTTCATAATTTTAAAATATTATTTTCGTTAACCTGAATGAATCATTAATAGATCTAGTCAAATCTTTATTATAACATTATTTCTTTATAATAGCGTGAGTTTTTTTAAATCAACGTTTTATGTCATATTTTAATTTTTTATGATAATATTCTATTTATATTAATAATGACATTTAGATATATACTTTTTGTAAAATAAATCTTCTATTATAAGAAATATATTATATATAAAAATAAACGGCCATCACCGTTAATGTCATCCACGTTATAAATTTCAAGTATTGATATTTATAAATAATTATATTTTAATAATGTCCTCAGTTATAGTCATAGCGAAAAAACTACAGATATTTATCTGTTTTACAATCATACTCTTTTTATTTTCTTTTACTAACAAGTATATTCCTTTTTCTCATTTGCTAAATTATTAATATTATATAAAATTTTCTAAAATTATTTTTCATCCGATGTTTAGAATTCATATTAAAACCACTGACTAATATAGGTTGAATCATACACCAAGATGTTTAGGTTGTTTAGGTTGGGGTGCCATGGAGAGTGGGGGTGGGGGTATGGGACCCTCATGCTTCACCTTAGAACAGATAAAAAATGAAACATCATTGCAGCATGTGAGCCCAAAAGTTGTTTAAAACATATAAACATGTGGGATGGAGAAATAGACTTTGGACCAACACCAATATTAGACTTATTAATTAATAATTAATACTACATGCAATTTAATTTGATTAGACACAAAATTTAAAAAAAAAATCTAAAATTTTATGATCTTCAATTAAATTTTTGTGTAATTTTTAAAATTTTGTAATCTTATTCATCGAATCGAATGTTAAAATTGAAAAACTTACTAAATATAAATAAAAAAACATTTTGCAATTAGAAAGAATATTTGAAGGTTTCTTATGTTCTTTTCCCTCAATACAAATGTTCGAGGAAGAATTAGTAATATTGAATTGATTGTAAAGATGTAATTTTATTTTCTTACTGAGTTTATCAAACAAGTGTGATATATATTCGATCATGTATCTGATCCAACCATTCTTGTTTGTTTTGAAACGTAACTTTATTTTTTAACTAAGCTCATCAAATAAGTGTCATGTTTGATCATGATTTTGAGTTTTGGGCCTAGCCATAGATAACATATTGACAGGATATAGACGTTATCCACAACAAATTTAGCAAGGTTGTATTCTAGATCAGAACACTCCACATGCAAGATCCCAAGAGCTATGAAGAATAATATTTCATTGTGATTAGAAGTTCTATCAATTATATTATTCACATGTCCGACTAGATTCTAAATTTAAGAAAAAAATAATGAAGAATTAATCTAAAAGGCTGATGGATATATAATATATGTATAATTTATATATAATATGTGTATAATCATAGATATATAATCAATATATATTGATTAGAAAAAAACACAATAAATTTATTCGACTATTTTTTTTATTCTTAATTTGTTCGACCATTTATGTGAAAGATCCCCCTCCCTCCCAAAATTAATTTGTGAAACATACCACAAGTGTCACTATAATTTATAATGTTGAGGTTAATTTACTCTATGACATGTTAGGTCATTTATATAAGTCGTTATTAAAAGTACTAAAGGGAAGGTGAATACAAATGAGTTTATAAATATAAAAAAAAGAATATGTCAATTGTTCAGAACGAACAAAGAAGTGAAAGAGTATTATATAAAATGCAATTGATAGAATACAATATGTCAATTGTTTCAAATGAACAAAAAAATGAAAGAGTATTATATAAAATGCAACGGATAGAATACAAGATTGTCTAATTTAATACAATCCTGCTACATACTACAAAAACAGCTGGATTTAGCAACGGACATATTTTGTAGCTAAATAATAAAATCCATCGTTAATTTTACTTAATGACGAATTAACGACAAATTTTCATTAGCTACGAACATAATAACGACAGACAAGTGATGAAATTTGTAGCTAATTCCAGTATTTTGTAGTAGTGATATATCTGCACTTTCTTAAATAACTTAAATTTTCAGATAAAATAATTACATACTTTAACATGATCTCATGAGAGCAAATAGAGATTGTGAATAATTCCAACCTTATAGTAGGCCCTATTTTGTGAAGTCTCTATGTGTCTATCCTATCAATTTCTTGTTTGGCAGCTCTCGAGGCATGTTATCGATTAAAGTTGTGATCCCACCTTTGCCACATTTTTGCAATTTGATAACTAGCAATATTATGACCACAATATCATCAAACCTAAAACTCTATATAATTGGTTGAATTTTCAATATTATTGGTGGTCCACAAACTTTTATTTTTATTTTCTTCCAAATGTTTGGTTCATTTATATATGACTTGTTCAATACGATCCTTTCTTCATTGGCAATTATTATTTTTGGTTTTCCATTCACGATTAGATATTCATATTGGAGTTCGACTAAATCTGAATTTATATCTATAAAGCGCTCTCTAACAAAGGCGACTTCGTATCCAAGAGGATTCAAACCCAAAATCTCTGATATAATTAAGGATGAAAAAATACTCACCACTCCACTACAATCTTTGTTGGTCATTGGCAATTTAAGAGAGAATTCCTAGTGAATTACTTTATACAAATGAATTTAAGGTTTAGTTTAACAACAATATATTCAGTACAATAAGGTTTAGCTTATATTCTTCTTCTTTTTCAGTGTAGATATATTCCATCATAAAATAACTCTAGTCTTTTTAATTACTTTAATAAATTTTATTCACCGTGTATAATTATTATATAATATAATTAGTGTACAACAATCGACTTCAAACATTTATGGTTAAACAGGTGAAATTATTTTAGAAATCAAAAAGTGTTAATTTCAAAAAAAATAAAAAAATTGGGGGGGGAGGGGGGGGAGGGGGGGAGGGGAGGCGAGGGAGAAAAAGAAAGGAGGAAACCAGTAGTTTCGTGCTCCGCTTCTCTCATGCTTGTTTGCGTGAAGGGTCTCGTGGCCCCAG
>JAJONZ010020629.1:0-32600 GCA_029582445.1 Solanum paucissectum
GGAGGGAAGAGTTGAATCCAAGAAACTAATTCATGCAATTAAATCATTGAGAATTTCATGGTGAACTGCAGCAGAAAAACTATGCGGACATTTTGAGAAGCATCTCCTTTGGAAACTCCTTCTGGAATGGATATTCGGTTCAAGAAAGTCTATTAGATGCCCCATGAAAGGATCTTTTGTTTGTAACTGAGAAATCCTCCCAGCTCTTTCGGCGCACGGTCCAAAAGTCGGTGGATAATGGGCCCAGCCTTCTACCTTTCTCCACTTAAATACCAATCTTTAGTCTATGGTAGGATTCAAACTGATAACGTGAGCTTAACCCACACATAAAGAGTTGTGCTCTTGCCACTAACCCAAATCCCTAAGGGTTGCCCGGTGAATGAATATTGGTTGAACCCAAAACATGCAGATGAAAAGTTTTAGAGAAATAAGATAGTTCACTGACTAGCTTAGGTTCCATGGAGATAAAAGGTACAAAAGATAAGGAGTATCATATGCGGACTACCTTTAGTTGATTAAGATTGATGGGATTGTGTCGAGGTGTGCACAAGCTAGCCCGGGCACCACGGTTATAAAAAAAAAAAAAAATTGATGTATGGAGAAGGTTCAATAATAAGAAAAGAAAAAAAATTTAAAAAAAAACATAACTGTTCTTAATTTGAGAAATTTTCTATTTCTGCATTCACAATATCTCTGCACAGTAGAAATATAATGTCATCAAGATCTTCTAAGGCCACATCCCTCATACCGAATCTAACACAATTGAAACTGCTTAGATCAGAGATATCGCAGCCATGCATGGAACTATAGAAGCTGAGCTTACAGCAATTTTAGAAGTGCATGGCTCTTGACGTTACATTGCTAAGCCCTAAAAGGACAGGTTTTAGGTTTCCTAAGCTCTTAATTTTATTACATGCAGGTGTAGCTCATAAAGATAGTAAGTGAAGCCCTCAAGTTGATAGAGTCAAGCTGCAGGTCCAAGATATTGTGGAGGCTATTCCTTATGTGATGAACTCTGTATAATGATAGTCTCACGAGGCAATAAACATTACAGATCTCCAACTGACAGCAAATCAGAAAACCATCAACCATGCATTGCCTACTTTTATAAATCCCGAGAAGCTAAGAGCGAAGCAGGCATCTAATATTATCATTTATAAATAGGCTTTAGATGATTTTCAGTCGACCAGACATGGGCACAATCCATAAAGTTGCAAAGCACCTTTAACGTGCATAGTGTCTACGCTGCACTGAATTTTTGATTTTGGTTGAAAATTTGAGAGCCTTCTATGGGAATCTTGTCCCACCTAATTCAGAGACACGAAATACACTGATGATAGTGAAATATAAGTGCACATGCAAACATGGAAATCTAATAGTAAATCACATAAGTCCAGCATTACTATTCAAATCTCTCAAATTAACCATAAAAGTGGTGGCACATGGAAGTAAGATAAATGTAATATGACAAGTCCTTGATACCTGTGCACTAGAGGCGGGTTACATTCATGATGTAGATAAGACAAACCCTCAGCAGCTCCAATAGCAATTTTCAGTCTTGTTATCCAATCCAATGACTGCAAACTATCATCATCTGAATTGTTTTTTCTAAACAAAGAACTGGAAAGATCTCCATTTGGCATATACTTGTACACCACGAACTTCTCATTCTCATTCTCCAAACAGTGCCCCATAAAAGGTACTAATCTGGAGTGAGAAACCTTGCTGAAGAAGTCCAATTCTGACAAGTATGCTTCATTCCTTGCAGACTGCACATCTATTCTTTTGACAACTATAAGTGTCCCGCCTTCTAGGGTGCCACGGAAGAGATCACCTGAATGACCATGCTTCATAAGATTTGCATCATTGAACTCACCTGTGGCTTGAAGAATCTGCTGGTAGGTAAATGCATCTCCTAAACTTGAAAATTTCAATGATACTCCAGGTGCAGGAGGTGGTGGACTTGAACTGGCAGGACCAGGCCCAACCTCAGTGGCTCTTTGATTCGTGGCACCCCGTTTGCGGGTGCAAAAAATCAGCAGCAATATACAGATAAAGACAAGTGCAAGTAATCCAACGCTACCCAGAACAGCCGCCAATATGATTTTATTTCTGTGACTCTTTCTGTTGGATTTGGAAGTTGGAAGAGGCTCTGTGGCATTTGGCTCTCCAAAATTATCAAACAACAAGCCACGCCCGCTATAAAAAGAAGCACATTCGCTCCTATTCCTTTGACTTGTCGAATTTTGGAGGCAATTGCTACTAATTGACACGTTACGTTGTGCATAATCTGGGAGTTTGCCTTCAAAATAGTTTCCTGATAGATCTAGAAAACTGAAGCTTCTGTTTAAGGACGGCAAATTTCCATAAAACGTATTAAGAGAAAGATTAAACACTGCACCAGTGGCATTGACAACGGAGCTAACATTTGGCAGAATACCAGTGAGGTTATTCGCAGAGACATCTAGGAATTGCAACCCAGGCATCGACCACAAAGCATTAGGCAACGATCCAGACAGCCTATTATTCCCAACTGCCATTCTCTTCAAGTTCCGTAATCCTCCTAATTGAGGGACCACTCCACTTAGACTATTGAAGCTGAGGTTAAGATCAACCAAATTAGAAAGGTTACCGAGTTGGGTAGGTATCGAAGTAGAGAAGCTGTTGTCAGACAGATTCAAGGATTTCAACTGAAGCAAAGTCCCAATATCTGAAGGAATAGCCCCATTGAAGAAATTTGAAGACATATCAAGCAAGGTAAGGTTCTTAAGAGAAACGAATGTATCAGGAATTAGCCCAAGAAGCTTATTATGCGAAAGATCAAGACTTGATAGGCGGGACAATTGACCCAAACTTCGAGGCACTTGTCCAGTGAGACCATTGTTGGACAAATTGAGAGTAACTAAACTAGTCAAATTGCCAAGGGATGGAGGAATAGGACCAATGAGGAAACATGACCTGAGATCAAGTACCCGAAGAGACACAAGCCTAAGACCAAACCATTCAGGAATAGAACCAGGAAGTACAAAATTGGAAGCATTAAAAGATTCCAAAAGAGTCAAATTTTGGAGAGCATCAACTGAGAATTGAGGGGTTTGACCCCCAACTCGAGTACGTTTAAAACCAGATATGTTAATCTCAGTAACTCGACCATTCTTGCAACGAATCCCAGCCCAGTTGAAACAAGGGTTACCCTTTATAGGCCATTCTTTGGCTCTTAACCCTAAAGAAGATCTCAGTTGAAGCAAAGCAAATTTCTCAGCTGAAGAACTAAGCCTCTGCTGAAATGTAGAGTCAAACAGCAAGAAAAACACAAAACAAAACAAAACCACTCTGCCCTGTTGCTTCACCATTCTTGCTCAACCTTCATTTAACTTCGAAAATTCTCATCATTTCTCAAATATATATAAATAGGCATCTCTAATTTGTTACACCCCTTCTATATCAAAGTGATTCTTGAAATAAAAAAGGGAATATACATTCTGTGTCAGAAAATTAAAGGTCTTACCTTTTTTGAGTGAATCAACTAAGCTTTTGCTTTGATTCTTTGTTCTTGATAAAGCAAAGAAGAGTTCTAAATGCTAATCCCTATACTGTTTTCTCTCTACCAACTCTTTTTCTTTCAGTTTCTTCAGTTTGATAGGTAAGAGAGAAGATTAAAAAAATGGTCAAAACTTTTTTTTTTGTGTGTGTAAGAAAGTGGTGTGAATGAAGAAAAGAGGAGAAATAGTAGCTGTAGAGAGAGAAAGTAAATGAGAATCCTAATTCTCTCTCTAAAAACTATGTGTGATTAATTGGATCATTGATGTACTGTTCATTACTGTAATCTTGAAAATTTAACAGAACACAAAAAAGATTGTATTTTTATGGAAAAATATTTACCCCTTTTGGAAATAATGCTGACAAAAAGTGAACTTTTTTCGCCGCCGTGGACGGTGGTGGGGTGGTGGGGGTTGAGGGGTTAAGTTGACTACTGGGAAAGTGGCAAAAAAACAGCTAAGCTAAAAACAACTAGTTTAATTCTAAAATAGATTAACAATAATTAAATTACTTAATTTGGGTTTTATTTTTTCTCTCACTAGAATCTTTCTTCTAATTATTTCTGTAATTATTACTCTTTTCCTCTTTTTATTTTGGTAGATAAATAATGAGAGTATCTGGTAAAGTATTATTCGGCAACTTTTATGGGAAATCTTTTAATTAATTACCTTTTCTTTCATATTGCAAATTCGATGATATTTAGGTAAATTTTATTTAAAGCAAAGTTATTATTTATGATTTTTTTTAAATAGTGCTGACTAAGAGTTGGTTTCTTTTTTGGTGGAAAAAGTGTTGAATGAGACGAAAACATGTGTGAGACAGATTTCATAATATATTTTTTTTGAATAAATAAATAAAACATCTTTGGACGTGCTTGGGTTTATCTCAATAAATAAAATAACATCGTGTTAAAAAAAATTAAATAAACTACGGCATGGGTTACTCAGTTACTCTTTACTTTTAATTTTATCTGATAATTTTATTATTATGGATGATTGGATTTTAGGTATAATTATTATTATTTAATTTATGATGTTAATTTAATTATATATGATATACTCTCTCTTCTTAATTAAATGCTACTATTATCCTTTTTATTATTCTAAAATTATTATGGTAGAAAATATAAAGTAGTTAAGACTCTCATTAAAAATATGGGTAAATATAGAAGAAAGAAAAAAAATCTCAACAATTATCTTGAACGTTTAAAAAATATTTAGTTTAAACTATGAAAAAAAGTATTAACAATTCAACTAATATGTACCAGATAGAGTAGTAGTTAAAGGTGGACAGGGTACAATATTAAAAGTTTTAATTCAATAATTTTCATTTTCAGTTTTAAGAATGGTATTTTACAAAATAATAAATCAATGTACGTAGTTTGTTACTTCAATTTACTTATGTTTATATATTAGATAATCATAACTTTGTCTTTTTAAGACAAGTCGCAATTATGTTATATTAAAACTTTATACACATAAAAATATTTTTTTTTAAAAGGTAAAAGTAATTTCTTTTGTTAGTTAATTACATAAAAAATCAAGCGGTCAAAATTCTAACATATAAATAATTAGTTCTGTTCTATTTCATTTTATAGTGAATTTGATATATATCGTAGCTAAACTAGCCCCTAATATTAGTAATGATATAAACAAAAACATCAAAACAACAATTACAAACGAAGGCAAATATAAAATCATTTTATATGTGATTTTTAAAACACTTAAACATCTATAAATACTTAATCATAAATTCAATTTTTAAAATATTTAATATTAACTTGAAACTATTCTAAAATATCATACCTTTTAAATCCTGAATCTCCTCTTATTAAAAGTTAATTTGACAAAATATTTTTTAGTGACTTTGTAAGTTAGTTCCTACGTATAAAACTTGAAACGTAATTATTGCGGCCAATTAACTTTTTAGATGCTGTCTTTTCTCTGAGTATGAGCCGTTAAAAGACAATCATGTTTAATTTGAAACCATTAATCATAGTTACAATTAATGTGTATCAAAAAAAATCAATCACAAGAATATATTCCACCATGAAAATATCATATGATCATTATTTCATGCACTAATGAAATGGTGTTTATTAGTCTAAGCAAAATACTTTCATTTATCCAAAAATTCTAGTATGTTAGTTTCACCATTAATTGTATGAAGAAGAGATATTGACGTTCAGATTTCACAAAAATAATTATCTAATCATCCTATTGTATCTTTTTATTTATATTCTTTTAAAATATATTCAAGTGTGATCACGTACGTGAGGTCTGAGAATGTTGAAATGTACGTAGTAAAACCCAATACTATCTTGTTAAGGTAGAGAAGTTGATTTCTATTTTCTTTAAAATTCATAATAACATTTAATTTAATTGATTAAAATAAACAAATAGTATTTTATATCAAGAAGAGTAGACTAGAATAATCAAACGTCATAGTGAAGAATTTAATGTTGGTATTTATTTAAAATAAAATATAAATTAGTCAGAGGAAGCAACTCTACTTTGAAAATAAGAAAGAAAAACAAACTTCTCTTCAAATTGTACCACGCACGACTTATCCAAAACAATACTTTGTAACTAAAAATAAGGAAAGTAATCAATGTTTGTTGTAACAAATTTACAGTTTAATTCAAATTGAAGCAATAATTATCTTTACAAATTCTAGAACTAAAAAGGCCTTGCTAAAGTGATAAAATTGAGAATTTAAGATTCGTACGAGAATGTAGATATAGTTTGTGTTTCATAAATTTATTTATTTATTTTTATATAATTCAAGTATAGGGATCAGATTGGTAAAAAGAGAGCTCCCAAATTGTCATAACCAGATTGAGTTGGATTTTCGAAACTACTCTCCCTATTTCTGTAAGGTAGGAATACAATCTGTATATATTACATATTTTTTGAAACTACGTCTATAAAATTATACTAAATGTGTTATTGTTTTTTGTTTTTTTTTTGTTATTGTTGAGTTCTAACTCAATCAATGTTTTTCACACAAAACTTGGACATATAGATGAAAATTATTGTTTTTTTAGTAAATATTTATCTATGAATCCAAAATCTTAAAAGGTGTAAGTAGTTGAACATTGATTACAGGTTTAAACCAAATGGTGCAAAGACAGTGGTGGAGCCTATTTAGTAGTGTGTGCAAGTTTTTTTTTTTTTTTTAATATTAATTATATGGGGGGCATGGAGCAAAATTGAAGCAATGATGAAGTCAAACACTATATACATGGTCAACTCTTTTTTTTTCTTTTTTCTTTTTTGCTTTTTGGTTTTGTTTTGGATTTGATTGAAGTATGGTCATTTTTCTTATCCACCTCAGGTGTCCACAACAACCAGTAAAAGACAGCATTATACTTCCTTAAATTTCATTTGGTCTTTTCACACAAAAAGGCCAAGAATTTTGTACAAAACTCATATTTTAGGTAGGGGAGTTTAACTTCTAGTGCAATGTTTGTTTGTTTTTGTTTTTTATATTCGATGTTTGATATTCATATTAAAGTTTGATTAATTTGGATTTTTGCCACGTAAGGCTCCATTAGGTGGAAAATGCTAGCTATCAAGGATTTTTTCTCATATCCAAGATTCGAACCCAAGACTTCTAGTTAAGAGAGGAACATCACCATCCACTGGCCACTGCACCACATCCTTTAATGGTTTTGTGCATAACTCATATTTTAGGTTAGGGATCATTAGTTTTCTTCCTAGATCATGCATTTATATAAGAAAAAAATTGATTAAATGGACGAATATATTTACCTCGAAACCCAATCCATTGGTTCAATACTTCAGTTATTATTTTATATTAACTTGAGATCATCATAAAAAATCATAAATTTAAAAATCCCAAAATCCGTCTATAATTTTAGGCTACTTTGTATCATGTTCATTTTAGGGTTTAAAACAAGCAAAACAAAGAAAACATATAAACGTGAGTTACTTGGTGGACCACTCCCTCAAGATAGAAAAAAAAGAACTTTTGTCCCAAAAAAATGGACATTTTTGTCCAAAACAACCAAACACTTTTTCTAAAGGAATTGTCTTTTGCATTTCTTGTAAACTATCATTAAATATAGTGTGTTTGGTACACATAATATTTTTATGAAGAATTATTTCATTTTTTACAGTAGAACCTTTTTTTTTTTAAGCAAAATGGAGAAAATGTCTTCCCTCACATATTTAGGCAGAATTTATAACTGCTTATATTTTATTCTTTTAAATTCTACTTGTGAAATTACGTTAAATATATTATTATTTTTATAATTAACACTTAGTATTATTACAAATATTTAAATATTTAATACGCAAAACTTCACTATTACACCAACCTTACATCAATAATCGGAAATGACATAAATTCAATATCAATATGCATAGATTAAATTATCAATGAGAAATTTTATGTTATAAACCAAATGTTGTACTATTAGTTAAATTTTTATGGTGAGATTATTTTTCATTATGTCACCAAAACGACACCTAATTAAGGGCATAATTTATTTTGGGATATGAATAGATAGTCCTAATTATAGTCATTGGATTACTTAATTATTGAGAGACGAAACCTAATATAGCCGTTCTAATCCCTTCCTACCCATAAAGGGTTCTATTATATATGAAGTTGAAAATTAACAGCAAATTAATAGAGTATAGTAATTACTTAGGTGAAGAATTGATAATTATTGGAGGGAGAAGAATAATATTTGTAAGTTAGGTTCCACACATGGCTACTGAAAGCGTTTGATATATATACATGTAAACAATGATGGAGTCAGAGTTTTCATTAATAAAGAAATATAAAAAAAAATACTATTATGTAGCTGAATGTGCTTTCTTGAAAAAAAAATTACAACACCTTAACAATGTGTTGAACCTTAAATTTGTGTAAAAAAAATGACTTATCTATATAATATAATTTTTTGGTATGGGTATCTCTTGACACTCCGCGGGTAGGGGTAGCTCCACCCCTGCATGTAATATACCAAACTTGAATTGTGTGTGATGGTTGAAGTCCATTCACCTATCAAAATTCTCGAGTTCAAGCTCGTGAAATAGAAAAAACATGTTAAAAGCACAATCCACAAAATAGATCCTATAATATGCAAATTCAAATTTATTCTTGACAAAAAAAAAATATACATGTAAATTATATGCCAATAACACATTACAGCTTGTAAATTATGGTATTGTCATGACACCTATTACCTATTTATGACAATTATATATGGGTGGTTTTATATTAGTATATAGTTATTATTACTAGTTAAAAGGGAGGCAGCAAGTGGTACACCTAATCACTCAAGCTTTAAGGACTACTTCTTAGAAGCATAGTGGTAGTTGACGCACAAATAATTATTCGTTGTAAGAGACTTTGAAGCAAAATATAAAGGTAGTACGTCACATCAAATTAATAAATTTGAGATTACGAAGATAGGGTTCAAATCTCAGATGAATCAAAATATTAAATATATTTAATGAGATAATGACTATATAAGTAAGTTGATCGAAATATCACAATTATCTAAAAAAAAAACATAAAAACTACATCTCATGAATCAACTTTTATATACATGAATTTTAGGTTGCGTGTGTATATATTTGTGTGTGTAGAGATCGAGAGTGAGTGAGACTAATTTTTGGACTCTTTCCCCTTCATCATTTGATTCGTTTTTTGTTTATGGACTAATTATAAAATTATGTATAAATGTGTCAAATAATCCTTGTTATATTTATCTGTTTTCCCCAGTTTATTTAGTACTATTTTTTTTTTCGTTTGCTCCATAATATTTCACCAAATGAACATCCAATGATGTGGTTAAGTGATTATAATAAAATGAGTTGAGAATCACCAAATCTCCCGATGGACCTACGTTTGTAGGTATGCGTGATTCATCAATATTTTTATAACTACTACACATGAGCATCCACCATCACAAAAAGTCCAAATGTTGCAGATTTATGTTAAAATAGGAGTCCAGTACTCATTGCCTTGAAATCCTAATTGATTCATTACTGATCGATGAGGTTTCGAATTCAAATTTCAAGAGAGATAACATTTATATTAGATGATTTTGTTCATCCGTTAATTAAGTTTTGATAAGTAAAGTTATTATATATGTGTTGGTGAAAGATAAAATATACTCCATAATATTGATTCACCAAATGAAAAATAATACTATAGTCTATATATATATATAGCATTGTGTCGTTGCCTCAGCCTCTCAATTCTCAACCAAAGAAAGTGAAAAGAGAGAGATACATATAAGCCCCAATATTTCAGATCTGTGACAGAAGAATTGAAGTATAGAATATTGTCTTTAAAAGGACACCCTTGAACATGCACCCCAAAAATATTTACTTCTATAAGAAGATATGAACAAAGAGAAGCAAACTCTATAAGTAGCAAAAGGACAAAAGGCACACACAAAAAAAGGTGGGTGGAGCGAAAGCGTAAGCCGTAGCAGATTCAGAACTTTCACTAAAATTTAAACGTGAAATCATAAGATATATTTTAAACCCCTAAATCTCTAAAACAATTTCTAATCTTACGTAATTTGTTACAAAGAGGATTTAGATGAACATCCTTCCGCCCCTCAGATCCAACCGGGGGGAGGGGGGATAGTAGTTACTAGTATTAATTAATTAGTTACTAATAGTTTCTGGTGTTATGGACCACAAAAGTGAGATACGTGATATAATTAGTGTTAGTTAATTATACACTTAAAACCTATAATATGTAATTGCCACTAGCTAAGCTAGTGATAAGTGTAAATTATATTTTGCATTATTTAATCAATGATTGGCATAATAATTATTTGAGTGGTTTAATTTATAATCTATAGCACGTGGCTCATTTGACAGATGTAAACTACTACTAAACTTTATGATTATGGATTCTTCTTATTATTCTTCTGCATAATTTCTCTAATTATATATCATGCTCCTTTTGCTTTTTTCCTTTTGTAAGATGCCTAATGGATAAAGTTGCAGTCCTAGTAATTTTTTTCAAGATAAATAGTATTTAATTTGCTTTAATTTAACAATATTTACTATTAAGTGACGGTCATTAGTCTAATCAATGCATGTTTGCTTTATGATTATGGTTTTAACAAGTGCATGACTACTAAAAATTTTGTTACGCTGATTAGTTTGGAATTTTTTTAAAATATAAATCCCCTGAGTTTGTAAGTAATTTAGTATGTAATAAATATTTTAGATAGATCCCTGACTATATTTGGATCGTGTACTGCAGAGCCCATTTAGGGGTGACGCTCCCAACGAGATTTTCTCTATACCTAGAGCTAGAACCTGAGATCTCTAGTTAAGTGTGAAACAGTTCCACCACTACACCACAACACATGGTTGGTGAATTTAAGAGTCTTTGATAACTTATAAAACAATGTAAACAAATTAAGTATTTTTTTAAGAGCGATGTGATATTACTAATACTAGTTCGGATCTTACTAATAACACGCTTTTAGACGATTGGCGTGCATAATCAAATTCGTTAGCTCATAATTAATATGTTGTAACAACTCTAATTAATGATGATTAGTTATTTCTCTACTAATTTTTTTTTTATAAATATATTTTCCAACTATACTATAGAATATAAAATCAAAGTTATGAAATGGTCAGTAGTAAACGGACAACAAAGGCATAATGTGCACGGAATCTCCTTTTAATTTGCAATTACCTAATATATTTCTTGCTTTTCAACTTTCAAGTTAGGCACCCAATCTCTGTTTGTTACATTTCCTTCTAATTTTCCCATCGACTAATTGTTACTCAAAAGTTTGTGTTACCTAACTCTTAGTGTTCTCAAATCAATGTACCTAGAGACAGAATTAGAATTTCAACTTTATGAGTTTTGAATTTTAGAAATGACGATTTCAACTTTATCTTTTCAGTTAGATTTTATGTATTACCGATTCGATTAATAAATTTCTAAACATTAAATCAATAAGATATTTATATCGCTTTTTGATTAATCGATTAGCTGACTTTAATGATTCTCTATTTTCAATTTAGCCTATAAGAAATATTATTCTAAAAATAATTATATCTCTTATTTTTATTTGTTGTTCATATCTCTTAATAATGAGTTATTTTTTTATTTTTTAAAAAAGCAATTTATAAACATAAAATATTGTTCAAAAAATATTTGTATATAAGTTGAACAACAATCGTGTGTTTGATAACAACACCCTAACGGGATCCCAATTTGTTGCAGAACCAAATCGTAGTGCACTGTTAGACTACATTTGTTATTAATTATTCAAATACATTAAATATTTTTGTCCTTATTAAAAATATTTATATTTTAAAAGTTTATTTTTTAATTTTATTCATAATAGTAATTATTCTTCAACATTATAAAAATCTTAAATATGGGAAATGACATACAAACAAAGTAAGTAAATATTTAATTAAAAAAATATATATATTTTAAGACACAAATACAAAAATCCTCAATGTAAATATAAACCTGACAAGTATTTTGAAACGGGAAAAGTATTTTCAAATGTTTCTTTTCCTTCCTTACCTACCAAAGCAAAGCTGTTCACATACTTTTTTCACTTTAAATTAATACTTCATAGTGGAAGATATACGTATTGAAAATTAAAATGAATATTTGGAAGTAATAAAATATTGTATTAAACTTGTGGTTTCAATTAATTATTTAAATGGCCTATGTACTACTGCCAAACTAACAGAATAAATAGGTACATAAGTCCTTTTCTAGCGAGAGGGACTAAAATTCATTTTTAACCGGAATTAAAAAAAATGGAAAAGAGTTAGAGAGACTTGAATTTAATTTAATTTATTTCATTTTCCCTGTTTTTTTGTTTTTGTTGAAAAATATAATATTTCAAATGTCAAATATAGACACGTCACTGTCTAATTTTCAAAATGTCAACCATTGTTGTGTTAAAATTAATACTAGCAATCGTCTTTGTTTCTTCTTCTTAATTTAAAGAATAAAGAATATCAAATGTCTATTTCGTGTAAGCTTTATAATCAATTGATTAATTAGTAAATAAAACAACGTCAAAATAAGCAGCTAAATATGACAAAGAATAAAGAAGATTGCAGATATTTTTAAAGACAAATTTTTTATGGAGGTCCATTAATATCCATGTGAATATTTCCAAGAGTGTATCGACTTATGATTAATATTATTTTCACTAAATTAATGTTCTCTTGTAAGTATAAAACTTTCTTGAAAGATTTCAGCATTTAGAAAAATGTAATGAGTTGTTAACTGAGTGACAAATCATCGGTCTAATTATTAAAAATATAAAATAGAGTTTATTAAGTTGTATACAAAATTTTAGCTTGATCAATTTAAATCATCGTTAAAAACTAAGTATGTTAGAAGACAAAAGCTCAAAGAAAACATAAGCATGATTACAAGTTTTGATATTTGATCAAATTCAATAACTCAAATATTTTGACCACGTCTTTTTAAATTATAGTTATTTTGCTATATTAAAAATAAATTTCACTCTTACTTGATCATTTTATTCTTAATGCCCTTTTTCCTACAAAAATTATTGTCCAAGCACAGTGTCCTAAATACACTTTTTGAATTTAACTTCAATTATTGTTTTATTTTTTCAACTTCAACTACATATGGTCCAAATTAAATGTCTACTTCAGCATATTATAAATTTCAAAACCCTAGCACACCAAACTCCAAATTTTGGTCCAAGTCTAAGAGATGGGTTCCTCAATCACAAGTTTGGTAGTTTGTGAAGAAAATGATATACTTAAAGGATACCAAGACTTTGGTTAATTTCATATTCCTTAATTTTCAAACATAGAGTTAATCATAATTCATATGTCAATATCATTGTTATTGTGTCAACCTCTATAAGAGGAAAATTGTCTCTAATACAACGAATTTGTGTGTACTACCTATTTATCTCATGGGGATCAAAAGGTCATATAGCTACAATAATATGTGTAATGACTGTTTGAGGTTTAATATCTTTGCATAAAAATAAAAAATTCTACCTAATATAGGAGAATTCCACGTCGAATGAAAAATGGATGGAGGTTGAGTTAGCTATACCCAAAATTCATTCTTTTACATGTATCATAGCAAGATACATTCCAATATTGTTACCGATGATGTTAAGCCGCCTTATTGAATTGTCCACACATCAGATGTCCAATCTTGAACTGAAGTAGGGTGTTGAAGAGTTTTACATTGAATGAAAAAAGGATGGATAATCTTCTATCATATGACTAGTTTGAAGTTGTGTTAGGCCCAAAATTCATTTCACTCATTATAATAATATTTCGTTAAACGATGTTCAATTGACACAGGTTGTGTTATTATGAGTCATTTAAAAGGATATTTTGTTGGACAGAATACTGACATATTTTCGACAAAGATTAATAACATAACCTAATTTTGTGGGAGTATGAAGTTGGTGAGGACATTCACATACCCATTGGTCCCATCCATTTTTGGGCCACAAGGATATTTAGATGAAAGAAACTGAAAGGGACAGCCCAAGCCCACATTGGTTATACATATAGCAAACATAAAAATTATATTTGTATGTTATAGCTATAGTTTGCATAATTGCGTTCCATAATAAATTTTATGTTTGCTATGGAGCTTTTGATCTGTATAATTCGCTAGATACATCCAATTTTATACAAATTGTTCACTTTTGTATAAATTCACTTATACATCGTAATTTGTATAATAAGATCTGTATTTGTATAATTATAAGTGTATAGGACGAAAATATATGTATTTGTATTTGTATGTATATACACCTTTCTCTCACTTTATACAAACACAAACGCATTTTATACCGAAATGTATAAAATGGCAAATTGTATACCGAAAATGATGACAAAAAAATGGGATGTTTGTTGCGAATTATAAATAAAATAAAATATAGCTATAGCATTTTATTTGAATTAATAGTTTGCTATTTCATACAATTTTCCCTTATTAGCCCCACTAGATATATATTTGACAATTCATTAATACTATATGAAATCTTTTCATACTTTTTCTGTTCATATTTGTATAAAAATTGACAGCGCTATAAATTCATCAGAGAACAATCGTCCAACGACTTGTCGTGAATTAGTCATAAATTGACAGCGCTATAAATTCTAGCATGTTATGATTTTTTATCCATTCTGAAAAGTAATAACAAAATAGTCATACTTTATGAGAAGAAATATAATCAGATAAACATAACTCTCAATTTAAAATTTGAAAAAACTTACAAAGATTATACGTTTCTTGGTTTCAAGCTTGTAAAGGCTTGAAACTGTAAATTAATCCTTGGATTTTAAACTCTAGCAAATTTTCAAAACTCATGATATATTCCTTGGTCTTAAACTTATAAAGGTTTGAATTATAAAGGTTTGAATTATAAAGGTTTGAAACTTGTGAATTCTTCTTTGATTTTGAAACTCTCAACAAAACTTTGAAAATAGTTATGTGTATAAGATTTGGACTAGCTTGGAGTGGTAAATTAACACATAAAAACATGACTCGTGCAATCCGCCGGATGTGTCTTACCAATTTCAGCACCACCTAAAGCATGTCTAACACATTAATATTTAACTTAAATAGATCCATACAAACCTAATCCAAACGAGATACATTAATCGTTAAGTAAGATACATTACATTTTATACATGATACACTAATCTGATGCGCGAGATACACTAATCTGATGCGCTGATACATTAATCTGATGCGCGAGATACACTAATCTGATGCACGAGATACACTAATCTGATGCGCGAAAATGAAGGATTTTGGAGATTTGTAAAACTTATAAGGGATAATGGTAATAAGTAAACTAAAAGGTGGATTTCTGTAATTTTTCCAACTTTCTATGACACCACTAATTTGTACCCCATAAATTCTTTCTTGGTTTTAAGCCTTGTGAAGTTTTTTGTCCCGCATTTTAGTTGACATTTTTGTCAAAAACCAAATTTGCGACAAAAAGTGGCTAAATGTTAAATAGTTTTTAAAATACTATTTGATAGGCGTTAAAATTGGCCATTTTCCCATTTCGTCCGTTGCGTGGTAATCTGGGATTTTGACATGATGTTATTGTAGCCTGTAGGCAAGAAAAGCCCAATAAGTAAGCCCACGTATATGCACTGCAAATTCGAGTAGAGGCCCAACTTCTAGTCTATAAAGTTAGAGGAACTTTCACAAATAGCCATTACAATAAACTTAATTATGCTCCATAGCTATAGTTTGCATATTTACGGGGGCGAAATGGTCTGGTGGACCCTTATACTTGTATCAGTTTGTATTATGAACCCTTCTACTTACCCCTTTGTCATCTGGACCCTCAAACTCAATTAAAATGAGACTCTTAAGCCCTTCCAACCATGTGTGTAGTTCACTCTCCTTTATATAATTGACATGACATATCCACATAAGATATATTAATGCCACATCATAATTATTTTATAACTATTTTTAAAAATTATTAACCAAAATTATTTAATAAAATGTAAAATAATAACATTTTAATTTATTTTTGGTATTTTTTAAAGTGAAATTTCATACATCCAATTCTCTCAATTTTCACTGTTTCACGACCAAAATCAACCAAAGAAAGCCATCGCCGCCGTCATAGCCATTTTTTCCGGCGAAATCACATATTCTTTCTCCCTCACCCGTCTTCATCTCCACCGCACACCATCACTATTTTTCTTTCCTCCTCCAACCTCCACAAAAACAGCAACCTAAGTCACCGCACCACCAGATCTGGCCGAAAAACCTCTTCACCAACATGATCGCACCCTCATGCACCCCCACCCCCCACCCCCTCGTTCTCCTCTCCACTAGCCAGTTAGAAAAAGCTGTTATACAAATTTGATAATCATACTCATTTCCTTTATGATTCCAAACCGATCGATTGTTCTTCTGCTGATTTTGTTTACACTGGGTTCCACCGTCACCTGGACAAATAAATTTAGTTGCGGTGAATTTCTTCAACTTAAGCATTTCGGCCAACAAGTTCTATGCAGAGAGAGAGATCGAGAATGAAGAAGGTGGTTTTCTCTTGTTTGCGAGCTCGACTTGTAGAATCCCTCATTCAATCAGCTAAGGATCTTCAAGTTTCTCCGATCGTCAAATACTCAGCATTGTCACTTTTTGCCGATCGATTCTACCCATCTCTTACCAGAGAAGGAACTAAGGATGCTAAGAGCTGGCTCATACAACTTCTGAGAGAAAGCAATTTGCAGTTATTTGCGCTTGTTGCAATATAGATCTCAAGCAAAATACACGATTCTCCTTCTCTAAGTGTCAAATCCTTCAAGTCTCTGACTGGCAACACCATTAAAGAGCAACATTTTACAACAAAGGATTTTCTGGAAGCTGAGCTAGTTTTAATGCAGGTATTGAAATTTGAGATCGGCATGTTAAGCATTCCCTTTCGTTTTTTCGAAGATCTACTTACAAAGTTCGGTGAAGTTGCCAGAGTTGGAAAGCAATTAAGCTTTGGGGAAGAAGAAATGACTTTTTAATTAATTATTTTTTTAAAAAAATATTTCTTTAATGGTCGGCCATGGCAAGATGTTGAAGAAACTTTTGGGTTTATGTGCTCAAATGTTAATTTCACTTTATTTTCCTTTCTTTTTTTAGATTATTTCTTTTGTTTTGTTTTATGTTTTTGCTGCTGACTCTTTGTTTTCTTTCCAGCTGGGTCGTTTTTAGACCTGCTATCCTGCATTTATTTTGATTTTTAATATAATAGGCCATATGGCCATTTGAGTTAACAAAAAAAAAATTAACCTAAAAAATTGTTCACTTGCCTTAAGCTGCGTGAAGTCACGCACTTTCGCCAACTCAGCCATCTTAAAGACACATAAGCTTGGTCAATTGTCAGAGGGATTTGTTAAATTGTGTTTTATTGAGTTTGAGGGTCCAGATGGAAAATGGGTAAGTAAAAGGGTTCAGAATACAAACTGATACAAGTATAAGGGTCCACCAGACCATTTCGCCTATTTACGAGTTGTAGCTATAGTTTAAGCTGTCTCATTTGTATAATTCGCAGGTTTGTATAATTTGCGGGTACATTAGTATAATTCAGTTATTTTTGTATAAACTTGAAATAACGAATTTATACAAGTACAAACATCAGAAGTGCAAATAGTTATACAAATTCTGAATTATACAAATTATATTATACAAATTCCGAATTATACAAATGCGCGAATTATACAAAACTAAAAGTTGAGCTGTATAATTATAGCTAAAAGTAAGCCGCGAATTGTAATTAAGGTAAACTATAGTTATATTAAGTAATTAACTAGTATATGTTTGCTTATATGCATAATTTATATATAAAGTTATAAGGGAAAATTACGCGTATAAGCAAACACATAATAGTTAGTTACTTAATATAGCTATAGTTTGCCTTAATTACAATTCGCGACCTACTTTTAGCTATAATTACGCAGCTCAGTTTTTTAGTTTTGTATAATTCGCACATTTGTATAATTCAGAATTTGTATAATATAATTTTTATAACTTTTGTATAATTCGTAATTTGTATAATATAATTTGTATAACTGTTTACACTTCTAATGTTTGTAATTGTATAAATTCGTTATTTCGAGTTTATACAAAAATAATTGAATTATACAAATGTACCCGAAAATTATACAAACCTGCGAATTTATACAAATTCGCGAATTATATAAACGAGATAGCTTAAATTGTAGCTACAGCTCATAAATATGCAAAGTATACATATGGAGCATAATTAAGTTTATTATAGTGGTTATTTGCGAAAGTTCCTCAAGTTATAAACTATTTAAATAAATTTTACACATAATTTTATGTAGTGAAAAATTTATAAATGACATATATAAGACTAATATTTTCAAGTTATGACAGTATAATAAAACTTTCAAGTTGTAACAATAAAAAAATTCAGGTTGTAACATTTTATTAAAAAAAAAGAATTTTAAAATAATAGTAGAATTTTTTTTTTGAAAATCATAAAAAAAAACCCGGATATGTCATTAATTTAAATACATTTAGGATAATTAATAATGCCATAAATTTAGGGGATTCAAAATAAAATAGGAATATTTGTTTTCCTTTTTTTACTCAATCAGTTAAAATTAATTCAACAAAAGAATATTTGTTTTTCTTGTTTAGCTCAAAGCAGTTAAAATTCGTTCAAACATATTTCTTTTCTTTTGTTGGAAGGTTTCTCTCTCTTCTCAATATTTTATCTGTAAATTGTCACTCTCATCTAATTCATATTCGTTTTTATTCAATAATCTTTATTTTCTTGTAATGGACGGCTTCTTATTAGTATAATAAAGCATGGTGGTAGAAGAGATCCTTCAGGTTATTGTTATTTGCGATTTTTTATTTGTATTGTAATACAAACCAAACGTTAAAAAATTATGAACAGTGATTCTGAAAAAATATATATTCAGATTTTGTTTGTGTATAATAGTTTTAATTATGGTGTTTTTGGTATGAATATTCACTTTTGAAATTATATAAAATTTGTTTGAAATTGATATAGATTTTGGTTTGAGCATTCATTTTTTTTTTGTATGTTATGGTTAAAAAATTAGATAAAATTTATTTGAATTTGGTATATTGGTTATACCATGTTGGTACAATTTTAGAATTATATTTGATTGAATTTCGTATACTATTTGTCTAATAAATGACAATTAATAGTTAGAAGTGGTATTATTTTGGTATTATAGTGGCATTATTCTGCTGTGAAAAAGTGACGACTTATGGCATGAAATAGGTATGAAAAGTGTGAATAATAATTGTATGAAATTTGTATATTGATTTCAGTTTTTTTGTTATGTATAATAATTTGAATTATTACATTTTTAAAAAAATGTATAATGTTATATTTTGGTATGAACATTGAATTTGTTCATTATTTGTCTGACCTATTTTTTATATTTTGGTATATTTCTGGTAAAAAAAATAGATAATTTTTTCTTTGGAATTTGTATATTGATACTACCAGACAGGTATGACCATCGATAATGTTTTTTGGTACGATTTCTAGTTTGATTGGATTATTTTTTTGGCATTATATTGTAATGAATTTTGAGAATAATAATGTACTGAATTTGATATACTGTTTATTAAAGAAATGACGATTAATATTTCTAAGTTGGAATTATTTTGATATTCTAGTGGCATGATCATGGTATGAATAATTGATAACTTTTGGCATGTAATAGGTAAGAAATGTGTGAATAAGAATTGTATGAAATTTGTATACTGATATAACATAAGTGTTTTTACTTTTTGTATTCTGTAATAACATATGAAATTGTTTAAAAATAACATATGTATTTTTACTTTTGTATGAATTTTGTATGCGTAAAAATGGTATGAAATTTGTATACTGATATAATATGTATAAAAGTTATTTGTATTTTTGTATGATGTAATACTGACACAATAATTTATGATGAAATAGGAAAATATGCAATTCAAAAAGTGTGGAAGCATAAATTATCGTCGCTTGATTAAAAAAGAACTGTAGGGAGACCACAACTTGAACGCTATAAATAGTTTGCTGATGTGAAATTCAAGAGGTTTAAGATTACGTGCAGTACATGTCATCGGGAGGAACACAACAAGAAGACATGTTCAAATTACCCTTCTGAAAAAGACATAATTTATTTTTATTTTTATTTGGTTGTTTTATTGTGGCAAACTCATGTTTTGATTTATTTTGTCTTTTAAGTTAATGAATTATAATTTTAGAATATTTATTATGTGTGCTAGTTAATCATTTGTCTATTCAGTGTTTTTCAAATGTATACTAGAAAAATAGGTAATGTTGGTATGCGATTGATATCGACTGAAAAAATTAAGTCAAATCTTAGTACGAAATTGATATATATTTGGTATTCAACTGACGTCCCAGTGGTAAAATTGAAAAAAACAATATATAATTGAGATTTCAATTGAAATAGCAAACGTAAACTAGTTAATATTGTATCCAATTTGTATAAATTTCGTATCGAATTGATATCCCATTGAAAAATTGAAAAATCAACATGTAGTTGAGATTTCAACCAAATTAGACAACCTAAACAAGTTAATGTTGTATTCAATTGGTATCCAACATATATCCTACTTGAAAATGAAAAAAATAAAATGTAACTGATATTCAACAAAATTAGACAATCTAAAATAAGTTATTGTTGTATCCAATTTATATACACTTGGTATCCAACTTGAAATTTTAGAACAAAGACAAAAAATAAATATGTATGAAATTGGTATCCGACGAATATAAATCTGGGAAGAATAAATTTGACTGTAAAAAAATGCATATTATATATTGTTGTCAGAAATTGTAGCAAAAGAAATATACATCACCCAAAAATTAAAACATGTAATTAAAAGTCTAAACTACTATAATTAATACAAGTTCTATATTTTCCTCTCTCTTCAATTTATATTTCGTATTTAAGAGTGATTTTTTTTAATCATATTTAGGCTAAAACTTAGGAACTCCTTATTAAAGATTTTATGATCTCATATTATCTATATATATCAACAAATTTCAGAATTAAATATACTTATTTCACCCACAAAATAGTATTTTAGATATAGAAAAACACACCAAAAACGAGTTCAAAATTTCAGTAAAATGATTTTTTTCTTAGAAAATCAAGTTTAAGATTAATTAAAATAAAAAACGAAATCAAATTTTCAAAATATAGAATTCTTAATTCTAAAAAAATTATATTAAAAAAAAAAAAAAAACAATATTCAAAATTTTTTTAAAAAAAAAACATCAAGAAAAGCAAAAAAGATAGATTAAAGAGAGAGAAAATTACATGTTACAATATACGGTGATAATTTAAAAATAAAAATAAAAATTAAAGGCCCCAATATTTATCTTGGGAATAATAAAATAATCAAAATAAGAATCAACTAATTAGTAGAATATCAAGGGAAAGATTTATCTTGTCAATTATAAATTACTATATTTATGAAAAAGATATTTTGAGAGTAACGTGAGGGTAGGGTGTGGGTTAACATGTGATAAGTTAAAAAATTTCTTAAAAGGTGTAATAGATAAATACAAATTGATTTTCTCTCATTAAAATTATTTCTCTCACCTATTAATTATATAACATTATATAATATATATTAGTTAATAATATATAATTAATTAATTTATAAATTAAAACTAATATGTTAATACTTGTAAATAAAATGTTATAAGTAATAATATAAAAAAAGTAGATCTAAAAGTTGTAATATTAACCCTTAAATAGACGTGTGGTGTGATTTTTCCTTTTTATGTTTGGGAAAACTAAGCAAATACCCCGTAAAAGCAAAATAATTACAAACATATATCCCTTTATATTCATATCCCACTAAATAATTACACTATATACCCCCAAACTAATTTCGCATAACGGATACTAAATAAGTATCATATATTGTATTGGTATCATTAAGGTTGGTCATTTCACTTAATTGATACTTAATAAGTATATATATATTGTATTGATATCATTAAGGTTTATACTCTTACAGTGTCGTTGAATAATGAGTAATTTCTGAACAAGAAACCTTAATGATACCACAACTATATACATATACTCTTATAATATCATTGACTAATGAGTAATTTCAAAACAATAAATCTTAATGATACCATAACAATTTACATATACTCTTATAGTATCATTGACTAATGAGTAATTTCCAAACAAGAAACATTTAATGATACCAATACAGTATATATATATACCAATTTAGTATCAGTTAAGTGAAATTGACAGTTTTGATGATACCAATACGATATATGATGTTGATTAAGTATTAGTTAAGCAAAAATTATAAGCCTTAATGAAGGGGGTAATGCTGTAATTATTTATGAGAGAATGAGTATTTCTTGAATAACTTTTGATTTAGGGATGACAATGGGGAGGTGCGGGGTGGGGTGGGTTGAGCTTAACCCGCAAATTTCTTAATCCGTCCCACCCCGCCCCGCATAACATTTTTTTTCATTTTCAACCCCCCGACATAGACCCGCTCCGCATAATTTTGTTTTAATATTTTCTTTTTCTAATTAAGTTTGGTACTAAAAATAGAATTCATAATAATAATTTTTTTTTCTCATTAAGTTGTCTTAATTTAATAGGATAGTGACTTAAAATTTTACTTTTTAGAGGTCAATTGAAAAACATGTAAGAAATTGAATTATTTTTTATTGAACATTTTGATTTACTATCTTGAATATTTTAGTAGCTTTAAAGAATTTACCTTAATAAATGATGCTCAATCACTTTTATAACATGTAAAAAATTAAAATTAAGTTTAAACTCACATAAAATCACATATACCCGCAACCCGCCCTGCCCTGCATTAGTTTTAAAAAAACCCACTTCAACCCGCCCCGCACAACCTTAAACCTGCTCCGCGCCGTATAGCCTTAAACCCACTCCACCCGCATCCGCCCCCTCCCCACTGCCATCCCTATTTGGATTTGAATATGAATATATAATTATTTTGAATTTTATGGCCCATTTATATAGTTTTTTTTCTATAGTTTTTCCTTTAAGTTTCGCGTCAAAAGTTATGAATTCAATTTGAACTCTTTTAATTATTTCTAAAAACGCCTTTTAGCGGACAAGAGAAAACAATCCAAAATATACCGTATTACAAGTTCAAATCATTGGATTTAAGGCTCATCTCGAATTTTCTTTTAACTATGTGATTCTTTTTTAGCAAATCGCCAAGATGATGCTTGCAAGGTCATTTTCTTTTATTTAAATGGTAATAACGTGTACTCGATATGGTGCATATTCATCTTACCAATGAGAGGCCCAACTACAAATTGGAAGAAGGCAATACACATATTTTAGAAGTTCTTTGTGGGCTATTCAGATGAGTGGTGATACAAGTTCATACAATATTGTTGATGGATCACTAGGACCATTAAATAAGCCCAAATTAGAATTTGGGCCACTTGGTTCCAAATTGGATAAAATAGTCTAATACCGTCTTTATATTATTAAAAATCAAGAATTTGTCAAGATGTTAAAATAAATTATTATTTGGTCATTCTTCAATAAAAAATAAATTTGGACAAAAACAAGTGAATTTTGGTAAAGTTTTGAACTGTGATTAATCAAAATTCAGGAAAAAAATTAGCGGAATTTGAGAAATGAGTATTGCTCGAAGTTTTTTTTTTCCTGATGACTTTATCATTTTTTCATGAACTCCAATTTAGTTATTGGCATTGTAAAGTTCTCAAAAGCAAAATAAATAAATTATTACATGTTCCATAATCATTTTCACTGTTTAATTATCATCATTTATCTACTATTTACTCTGTTTTGGTATACACCTATAAATAACAAAAACAAAATTATAAGAGATATTTAATACATTCGTATACAATATATATACTATCATACGACAAATAAACTTTGTCCTCTTTCTTGAATTCAAAATAAGATTCATTCGAAAACATCTCAAAACTAAATCAGACACCTAAAATTTCATATTCAAGCTCAACAATACATAATCAATTTTTTTGCAATAATATCCACTTGTAACAAAGTTTATTTGAAAAAATGTGGTGTAAAAATTTGTTGTTTGTTGGTTGTTAAAACAAATGTGGGACCTACATTCCACTTTTCCATCAAAGAATGAGACTCACGCGTTGTGCAATTGGACAAGATGATGACACATCAGGACCACCCATTCTCCCTTTAATTATTGTACCACGATTTTTATTTTTTTTGTGTAGAAGGTACTAGGATATTTAATGTATGATTGGATTTATGTACAATATAGAGATAATTGCACAAAAATATATATTATTTTACATAAATAGTAGTTAAATTTTCTGAGGGAGTTGTATCACCCATATTAAATTTTATCAGATTGATTATAAGATTTTAAAAATTAAAGCAGAGATTTGAAATTTATATAAAATAAATAAATAATGAATTGAATCAAATGGGTTTATTTAACAAATAACACATTCAATTAAGTCACAAAATACCATGTGGTGATATATTTACCTTTTTAATTAGTAAATGTTAACCAAATCATATTCCAAATATTGTATTGATTTGTATTGGATTTATTTAACAACAAACAACTCTCTTTAAATAATTTATAAGCTAATTTATTTAAATAAATTTGCTAGTACAAATATAAAAACATAAAATCAAATAAATAAATAAAATGATCAAAATGATTTGAGAAATACTTTTATCTTTACATAAACTAATCTCATGATATTAAATGTTATGTATTACTATTACTAAATTGAAGATATTAAAAATACATTCCATAATATCATAAACGATATATACATAACCCTAAAATTACTACCGAACACAATACTAAATACTATTTTTTCTAATACTTTTCTGCCAAACGACTCCAAAGTTTTCGAGGAGTCAAGGAGAAAAGGAAACATCGTGAATCCAACTTGTGTTTGTACACTTTGTGGATACACCTATAAACGGTGCATTATTATTTATATTACGTAGACGTCATACTTTTCGTTTGGAAATAATGAGGTCACCTTGTCCACATCGTCTCTAATAATCCATTATACAAGATTCATAATCACATCACATAAAATTTAAGTCATTATTATCATTAAAAAAAAATTCTGAATCACTTTAATTTGAATATATAAATATTAAAATCTGCATTCAAAATTCTAATTATTCATTTTATTCACCTATAATACATGATTTATATTTAGAAATAGAATAATCAAATTAAAATAGATTAAGTTAAAAATGAACAGAGTAATAAATTGTCTATATACTAATTTTCCTCATTTTAAGTAATTTCTTTTCTTAGAAAAATACATCTAATTTTTTTTGACCTACCAACCGTAACGAATTACTTGTAAACTCATAAATAAAATTTAAAGAGAATAATAATGTACACAATATTAACCCGTGTCTTAAAAATTATTGTGATTGTTTACAAGTAACAGAGAATTGACCAATATTTTGACCAATAAAAAATAAAAAATTAAGATACTCTTAATGGCAAGTATGTATTAAGCCAAAATATGAGGGATTAGAGAGAGTAATTGAGCCCTTTAAAAAAGATTTTAAGTATTAATTAGTGTCGAGAATACGTAGGAGTAGGTATATACCAGGTCAACAAATTGTGACTTTGGTGGGACCCAGCTGTACATCATAAATATCTTTAGATTTGGATTCTGATTTTTTTATGAGAAACTTTCACAAATAGTCATTATAATAAATTTAATTATGCTTTATAGTTATAGTTTACATATTTACGAGTTATAACTATAGTTTAAGCTGCCTCATTTGTATAATTCGCGGGTACATTTGTATAATTCAGTTATTTTTATATAAACTCGAAATAACGAATTTATACAATTACAAATATTAGAAGTGCAAATAGTTATACAAATTATATTTTACAAATGCGCAAATTATACAAAATTAAAAAGATGAGGTATGTAATTATAACTAAAAGTAAGCTGCAAATTATAATTAAGATAAATTATAACTATATTAAGTAATTAACTAGTATATGTTTGTTTATACGCGTAATTTTTCCCTTTTTATAGGCAATGCCGTGCCAGATGGGATTTGCGAAAAATATCTAGGACATTCAAACTAACGTTTAACCATAGTTAGTCACCAAAAGTTTATCTACTAACGGCGCAAACGGCACTAGTATATCCCCATATAATATTCCACCCTATGTCTCAAAGATTTTTTAACTAGTCTCTTTCCTATCTTTTTCTTATTTTGTGGTCCCTATTTTTTTTCCTAACCATTTTTTTAAACTTATATTTTAAGCGAGGCGAAATCGTATAAAAGATTATATGATATAAATATTATAACATAATCTTGAGGTTATTTACATGATGTCCCTTTCAATTAAACTATATAAGCTTATGGGCTAAAAATATTGATGAAAATTAACATGATATGAAGTATGTAAAATTTATGTATAAAATAAAATTGTAACAAAAATAATAAGATAGAAACTTCAATTACATGATATTAAGTTTGTATGGGTGAGGTGGAGTGGGGGATACAACCTCTCTCACAATTGTATCTGAACTATCCACCTCTTCCTTCCCCTCACTCGGCCCAATGACATTAGATTCTTTATGACGCTAATCAATTATTTAATTAGATTAGTATGGGTATTCAAATTTAATTTAAAACCTATTTGAAACAATTATTAAATGTTATGAACCTATGTGGAGTTATAATTTTTCTAAGGCATGTTTATTTAATTTCAAACACTTAAGGGCCTTTTTTCAGTAAAATTATGTTGTATAATAATAGAGTATGGAACAAGTTGAGTAAAAGGACAAAAACTAAACGGACAAAATTTTTAACCAGCCTCTTAACCCGGGTTGCATAGGAGTTAGGAATAAACCGCCGTGCACGATTAGTTAAACCGGCCCTAGGGTAAAACCTAGGCTCCTAATCCAGCCTATAAATAAAGGCAATTCCTCCACAATTTTTCCACAGCTCTTCCTTCACTTTCTCTTCAGGGTTTCTCTAGTAGTCTCACTGAAAAAAAAAATGGCCGACGTTGAATACAGGTGCTTCGTCGGTGGTCTGGCATGGGCCACCACCGACCAAACACTTTCGGATGCTTTTTCTCAGTACGGCGAAGTGGTCGAATCCAAGGTCTGTTGCAGGGCAGAGATCGGATCCGAGCCTTTGGCTTCGATGACCCTCTGTTACTGAATTGTGATCTGTTACTATTCTCTGGTTTACTTGACTGTTACTGTTACTCTATGTTACTGTTACTATTTGTTACTATTATTCCAATTCCCCGAAACGGTACGTTCCGTCTTCCTCTGTTTATACACGAGATGAAGATAGATCGCTTTTGTGTTTCTCCCCATCATGTTTTTTCTTTCAGATCTGCTTTGTTTTGGTTGTTATTTTGTAGATCTGTTTGGATCTGATGTAATTGTTATGTTTTTTTTGTTTCTATTTTTCAGATCATCAATGACAGGGAAACTGGTAGATCTAGAGGATTTGGATTCGTTACCTTCAAGGATGAGCAAGCCATGAGGGATGCTATTGAAGGGATGAACGGCCAAGATCTTGACGGTCGCAACATCACCGTGAACGAAGCTCAATCCCGCGGAGGCGGTGGAGGTGGAGGTGGAGGTGGAAGAGGCGGTGGTGGCTACGGAGGTGGCCGACGTGAAGGTGGTGGTGGCGGCGGCTACGGTGGTGGTGGCGGCTACGGAGGTGGCAGACGTGAAGGCGGTGGCGGCGGCGGCTACAGTGGAGGTGGTGGCGGCTACGGAGGTGGTCGTCGTGAAGGTGGTTACGGTGGAGGCGGTGGTGGTTATGGTGGAGGTGACCGCTACAGTGATCGCTCTTCAAGAGGTGGTGGCGGTGGTTCTTCCGATGGAAACTGGAGGAATTAGATTTGTTGTTCGCTTTTAGATTGTTTTTGTTTGAACTTATTTATGGTTTCGAAGTTTGGTTGATGTCCCGTTTATGGTTTACCGTGGTCACTGTTACTGTTCTCGTTTTTTACCGCTATTGGTGTTACCTTGTGGATCTCTGTTTACGAAGTTGTCATGAATGGAAGTGAATGAAGATTTACTATTTATAGTCCAATGTCTTAATATCTTCATCTTGTTTGTTCATCGATTGCCCCCCTTGCCTTGTGGCTTTATTGGTGAACGAATCGTAGTACTACTCTCACTGAAGCAGTGGCCTCTGGCAGTTTTTCCGCTATGTATGTGACTGCTACACTAGTAGTCGTCTTGGGCAGCCATCTATAGTAATACGGTTTACTTGTGGGTTCAGATCAGACTCATCAATGTCTCCTGTTGGTGTTTTAGATCATTCTTGATTGAACGTGGAGTGTGTATGTTGGATGTATTATCAGCTATAACTTAGCCATGAAAACAATCCAAATTCCCTTGTTTTGGTAGATTTTCCTGTATTTATTGGATGAGACACTGAGAAAATAATATTATGCAATGCAAAAAAGGCAGAAAGCGTCTGCCAAACGTTTTTTTCTAATTGGGGCTTTCGAGTAGTCAAACATTATTAGAAGTATTTACATAAATTGAGTACTCTAGTCTGTAGGCAATGCTAGTATAAGAGCATAGAAACTTCAGTTCAGCATTTCTACTGATTCGTTAGTGTAGAGACTCCATTGTTACATTATTTTGTCTTCAAGTGGTCCAGTCTTATGAAGGTAAATTAGTGATACTGCAACCTATGATTTGTCATTCTGATAAATTTGTACGTCTAGTATCGTGCTGCATTTAGATGTGTACCTTGATTCTGGAGGGGCTAGGTCACTTATCTGGAAAATAAGATAAATTTGCCCAGTACTTCATCCCGAGTGGTGTTTTTAGAATGGGCATGCTAGGATTAGTCCTGAATTTCCAATCTATGTGCAGAGGCATGTATATATACAACTTTAAAATATGAGACGGTAAGAGCACTAAAACTAATTGGGTAGATTGGTTTATAAACCCTGCACCCTCCTCATTTTGAGGTGAATATATGGGGCTGGTAGTTTCAAACTTGTGACAGATTTCACAAAGCAAACTTTATTTACTAAAGTCATTTAATTCAAATTTATATGTTATTACATTAGTTTTATATTTGTATGTTTAATAAAAATATCACACAAATAGATATGAAATGACATACTTTAACTAATATTACATTAGACGTTGGTAGTACACTCATCGTCTTCAAATCTTGAGTTTGCCTCTAGCTAATGTAAATTCTATCATAATTGTGTCTACTTCGACAATTTAGTTTTCCTATCGTGTTAAGCAAAGTTGTGCAAAAAAGACTTCCGCAAGAATTTCTTCTCCTTCATCATCTTCTATTCTACCTCACATAAAATGGGACATAGAGAATAATTTTGAAGCTAAAGTATATGGGTGTATTTCTACACGTACAACATATTATGGTCAGGACCGCTGGATACTATTCATAGGCCTAAAATCAAATTTCAAAATGAAGTTTTGATTTAAAAATGTGTTTCTAACTTTTTAAAATGCAAAGGAAGGAATAATTATTTTTTAATGATTTCTTTTCGATTGATAATATCGTAAGGCAATTCAATTTCTTTTGATACAATGTTTATCTTGAGTGAGATTTGATCAACTTTAATTTTCAAAAAACTTATTTCAGCTAATGACCATTGTTGATCAATTAATTAAAAGTTCCCTTTTAAAAGAATTACATTCGATTTTTAAGTCTTATCTGATTCAATTTTAGTTCCTTTTAGCAATTCTTTAATTTCAACTTTCCACATGACATATTTAAAAGACCACGAGATTAAAGAGCATTTTGATACATTTGATATATTTTTAATTTTAAACCATAAAATTCAATGTCTTCTTTATATATATTTTTTTAAAATTTGTGTCAAGTCAAAATAAATCAAATAAATTAAAATGAAGAAAGTAACATATAAATGGGCGTAACCCACTCCCCCTTCCCCCACCCAAAAAAATAAAATTTGGGGCCTAAAGCATTGGCTTGAATGACTTCATATTGAAGCAGACCCTAGTTATGGTGATCACTAGAATTTAACATCCTAATAGATGCCAGAATTTCAGCCACGAATGCTGAAAAATATATAGCTATTTATTAGTATTTTATCAGTAACACCCACGAATCACTATAGTTTGATGTTAGGTCAATTTTAGGTCAATATTAGATAAAAAATTCTGATAATTATTAAAATAAGTATCATCAACAAATTCTATTTATGTAAATCACTTTTTTCAAACACGTTCAATTTATTTTAGTTTGAGTTGGTTTTATTGGACAGATGAATAGTGGGTCAATTTGTAGGAGGTTACACCTGATAATCTTGAAAATGAATGGTTAAAACTTTTAATCTCGACTTACCTTAATAATTTTTTATTTTTTTTAATAGTACCAATACATACAGACCTATATTGAACATGTTATTTATGCTATTGCCATCCCGGTTAAACTCATAAGGTTAAAATTACTAATTCTTATTTATATTTGTAAAGTATTGTCCATTTTCTTCCCAAAAATAAAATAAAATAGGTGCTTGTTTGAGATATACACCTAAAAAAGATATTGGTACGATTATTTTCTTCAAAATATCAGACTCAATTTTTCAAAAATTAAAAAACTACTTGTGCAATATTCCAAAAAATTAGGTCCCAACGTGGTTGTGTCATTCTCATAGTGTCGTATGATATACATGCATGTATCAAGTTTTGAGGTAGGGAATTAATTCTAAAAGCTAATCTTTCAACAACTTGATGGTGATATATAACTTATTTACCACAATTACTATACAAGAAAAAGAACAAAAAAGAGCCTTGTCGTAACAGATAAAATTGTTATATAATTAAAAGGTCGTGATTTTAATTTGTGAAAATAATTTCTTACAAAAATACAACATATAATTATCTATATAGACCTTTGTGGCTCGACTTTTTCCCAAACCCTGCACATATCGATACCTTAGTGCACCGGCCTATTTTATATTTTTTACTAGACAAGGAAATTTCCACTAGAATTGTGGAACATACCAAAAGTTGTAAGATTGCCTTATGATTGGCAAAAGCTCAAAAGGCAAAAACTATCCTTTGGAAAATCACATATTCACTATATTCCTTTCTATATGTCAAATCTTATCGAAGCCACATATGCATTATCAACTATATATAAAGCACTCGTCCAATATTCGAAGTGATGCAACTTGTGTATCGAATTTTAAGTCTTGCATCTTTTTTATCCTCACTAATAAGATAAGCTTTTTGATTGGTTCTCTCATTTACCATAAGATTTTTAGGAATAATATTATAAATATAACCAATTGATTTGTTTCTTCTTTGCTGTATATTCTGCAATTTGATAAATATATATTCTCCTTCCAAATTTACTAACTTTACCAATCATTATTTTTCCACTTTTGCTAGGATACCTTCTTACTTGTTCTGGTGATTATTTTAACAAGTGTATCATTCAGGACAACGTGTTTAAAAGCAAAAAGTTCAAAAAAAGTGACAAGGTCCAAGGAACTTGAAGTGATGAACCATGCAAATTATGAAAAAAATAATTAATATATTCAAAACCACGATGAATTTAGTAATATGATATTTAAAATAATGTAACTTAAACAATTGATTATTGATCCTAACTCCCAAGTCTATAATCGAAATGGTGTTAAAAGAATGCACTTGTCATTTATCGATTATAACAATTTTCAAAACTCAAGTCTACATTGCCTTCAAGATTTTTGAATATTCTTAATTTGGCTAATTTTTAAAGTTAAATTGACTCAGAAGTAGCCGTCAGAAGTTAGTATTTGAAGCTACCACAAGTTTTTATTTTTTTAATTATGAGTTATATTGCTTAAAAAGTTTAATTGGAAGATTAATTAGTGTAGTATGTTTTTAGACATGAGTGGGCCATTATATTATTCAATTCTACAAGTTGAGGGAATTATAGAGGACCATCCTAGAGGGCTGGAGCCCTTGTTAGGAGACCAAGGATTCCCACATATGTTGTGTTTTCCGTACGCGATAGAGTCGGGTGGAATCCAAAAATTCTTCAAACATTGCCTATGACGGAATCAGAATTTTAATTAAAGAGGTGTAAAATCTGAACAAGTTGATGTGAACTAGCCGAAGAGAGTTTCAAAAGAAATGATGTATAAATAAAATTTTAACCATATGTAAATAATATAATTTTCTGTCGAAGCATGTTTAGATAAAACCCCTACACGGTGACTCTGCTCATACCCCCTCCCCCAACCCCCCAAAAATTAACGCGTTTTATTCGAATCCTTGTTAAATTGTGTTTGATTCTAATTACTTGACGTACTAAGATTGAGAGGGATTCATTATGGAAAATTCAAATACAAAAGATAATTACAAGCAAATTTAGTTTGACTAAAGATTAATTTAAATAAAACACGTCAAATTTAAGAATTTTTTTAGTTATTGTATACCTTAGTTTTTTTTTTTTTTTTTTTTTTTTTTT
>JAJONZ010020630.1:0-19730 GCA_029582445.1 Solanum paucissectum
TCTCACGTGATCATCTAAAAAGAATGATCCGTCAAATCCCATGTTGGCGCATGGTTCTTATGGGAAGTTGAGTTGATATGAACTCGTGTCCCCAATTCGGTGCTCAATACTACTCCCAAAAATACTTTAGCTCATAAGTGTTTTAAACACATTTTTCTTTAGTTTGAGATAATTACTCAAAAATCTAGCCCGAAGGCTCACTTGGAATCGATGTTCCTTCTTCTTGAAAACTAGCCCAAAGGCTCTTTTGGAAATCATTGTTCCTTTCTTACTCAAATGTGAAAACATTTACAAACTTCCTTGGGAATACTTAGTTCCCTAATAGCTTTTGAGAAATGAACTCAACTTTAAACTCTTGACTTAACTTGAAACGCTATACTCTTCACTTGAGCCTTAAATGAAGTCAAAACGTTCAATAAAGACTCTTGAACAACTTAGAAAACTTGCTTTGACTTACTTCTTAACTTCTAGGCTTGACTTCTAACTTCACTTGACTTGATCTTAAATCGCCTTGAATTGGATTATGGATTCAAGGTATATGATCACATGTTTATGGATGAGTTCTTGACGTCTAAACGTACGTTGGAGTGTTGGAAACAACTAGGAAACATAGGTACAATACCATAGAACATGCATGAAAAAGTGGGGAATGAAAGGGGAAACTTGGCGTCTTTGGCGCTCTGCAAGGCGCGGAGCGCCAGCCCTGAAACTTCAGAAGGGGCCTGCTGGCGCTCTGCTAGGCGCGCCGCCCCAAGGGCTGGACTTCAGAGTCCCTTTTGGGGCTCGCTGGCTGGCGCGACGCCCCACCCTTTTGTCCCGAAAATTCGACTTTTCTCCTTCTTTTCTTCAACTCTAAACCCTCTCAACCTCAAAGGTTCCAACACCAAACACTTAGAAACATCAAACCCCTCAACATACAATAGATTTAACCCGGAAACATGTCTCAAATCAACAAGACTTCGACACAATCACACGTCAACAACACAACCAACAACTTCAACAACTCAACCAACAACTTCAACAACACAACCAATCTTTTATCGAAAATAAAAGGAGTTTGGTGTGTGGGGGAAAGAACCAACCCCACACTATGAACTCACATACCTAGTAGAGATCACCCCCGACGATATCCACGACGATCTTGACGAAAACTTGCTTGATCTTCTCTTCTTCCTCTTCTTCTCCTCTTCACTCTCAAATCCTTGCTCTCACTCTTATAAAATGGGAAAAACTGATCTAAAATCAGTTTAACACATTAATATAACCAAAGGAATTGGTTAAGGAAAAGACCAAAATACCCTTAAAATTTCTAGACGGATTTCCCTGCCAACTGCCCAACTTCCAAAGGGCATAACTCACTCATATGAACTCAGAATCGAGCAAACTCGGCGGCGTTGGAAAGATCATTCCACGAGCTTCGCAAACATAACTGGAACTACACATAAATCATCCTGATCTAGGAGTTATGACTTCTCAAAGTTGGCCAAATTTCCAGATTTTTGAATTCCTTCCAAAAATGATAAATTCCAATTTTAAGCCTCTTCATCGTAAATTTCAAATTGCCGGATGTTACACATTATGTGATGATCTCAGAATATATCTTTATTATTAATATGTATTCTGTTTGTTGACACCCAATTTCGGACTTCCACATTATATATTAATTATCGAGTTTCTTAAATTTCGAACGACTTGAAATAATTAGTTTTATAACATTCAAAATATTTTTCAAGTTATTTTAAACTAATTTTAGTCGCTCTTATAATTTTTAAGTAATATATATGTTTTGTATAATTTTGTACATAATTAGTATATATTTTATAAATATTGCGAAAATCATCTCAAAAGATTCTAATTTTAGTAAGTATTTTATTAAATTAGTTTAGTTTAAATTATGGTTTTGATTTTGAGTCATTTAAGTTTAAATTGAGTTTGCTATTTTATTTCGTTGAAATTAAGAAGCTCGTTAGTTAATTATATTAATTCATCCTATTTAAATTTTAGCCAAATTCATTAGTTAAACTCAACTTGCTTAAGTTTACGACTTGAGTTAGTTAATTTTGCAACTCATTAGACTAATCTTAAGTTACAAATCCAATTCATTTCTTACCAATTATTTTAAACCCATTTGAGACCAAGCTTTGGGCCTATTTCTTCAGTCCCAACCAGCCCAAATTCTTTTCCAAATTCCCAGCAACAACCCACAACAATTCCCTTCTCCAACATGCTGCAAATCATCAGCAGCAGCCCACAAAAACCCAATCCATACCCCCCAGCCCACTCATTATAATAATAACAATAATACATATAATTTCCAGAAGCAATAGCTCCAACGTTCTGAAAACGTTAAACCCAGGCGGCGTCTTCACAGAGCTATACGCGACAATGGCAACATAGTGTAACGGCGGCAAAATAGACGGAAACCATACGACAACTTCACGACTGAGGTTCATACAGAGTACAATTTTGTTTTCTTCTTCCCGTCTCTCTCAAATCGTACGTACATCAGGCAGAGGCACGGGATCTCCCTTTCCCCTTTCAGAAAAGGGTTGAAGAGCTCAAAAAAGGGTGTTTCCCTACTTTGGTGTAAGTTTTTTGAGGATTTGAATTTCAAATTTGGGTCCTTTCCATCCGATTTTTCACCCTTTTCCCCCCACAATCTACCCTAATAATCCCCTATATATATTCTCTTCTTATTCTTGTTCAAGGTGGGGAGATTTTTTCAAAGTTGGAAAATTTTTGGGTTAGAGAAAATAATTAGAGGATAGAGTGGAAAAAGATATACCAAGGAAAGAATACGAAAAGAATCGCTAGTTTGCAAAAGATAAGAGATTTCATTTTTTTTTTCTTCTCCTTCTGCTCACTGTTTGGCAAAGCTTGTCGGAATTCGGTGAAGCTCGATTTGTGGTGAAGTCACTGTTCTTTAGTCCGTTGTCCCAGTTGTTGCTCCAAGAAAGGTAATCCCGCCCCCTCTCACCTTCTATTTCGATATGGCGGGTTGCACCACATTCCCTGTACCCTTTTAGTTAAGTAAAGTTGGTTTCTGCTTTGGCTTTACTCTTCTGTGAGTTTGAGTTATGAATGTTTGTTAATAAGCACCAGTGAAATCACTCTGGAGATAACATTGGTCATTGCAATTTGTTAGCCCGATTTTACTTTTTTTTATAGTCAGCGAGCCACTGCCTTAGCTTCATAATATAAGTCTTAGTTTTGTTTTTGTTCAGCATGAACCTGCGTTATTGTTTAGTACCTCGATGTCATATACTGCACTCCCTTTTGCCTTTCAAGTATTGTAATCTGAAAGTTCACATGTCATCTTGTTGTTGTTAACCAGCATTGAAATGTTTAATCAAGTTAGTACAGTGCTTGTTTGGCTCGATTTTTGTCACGTTTTGATGTTAATGTTCGGTAGTACCATCTTCTAAGGATATCGTTTAGTATTTTTGCCTATTAGTATTTATAATTGGTCTATATTTTGCTATTATGTGTTCCCTGTTAATTTAATCGTGTTCGATTCTAACTAGTCCCTTTAGGAATTTTCCAAGCATGTAAAACATGTTAACCAATTCTTTCTTCATTCGTTGTTCAAGCATGCGATTTGTTCCCATGTTTCCGTAGTAGTTCAGGTTTACTGTAATGAGCATCCTTATCTCTGTTGCTACATCTTGGTCATCTTTGTGCGGGTATCATTAATTAGCATGATTCTTTAAGTGTTTGTTGCGCTATGCTTACCTTGTTTTAAAGCTTTAGCTATCTATATGTCTCTGCATGTTTCCTTCAAATGAAATTATTTGTCAAATTGCACTTGCTTGGGTCAAATACATACTTTAGTAGGCTAGTTATTCACCTTGAATTTCTGTTAGTTGGATTATATGTTAAAGTATTCCTTTGTTTCATGCTTACATGAAATCTGCCCAAGATTTTAACATATTAATTCGGGGTGATTTTCTTCTATGTTTTGGTTTACTTACTTGATTAAGTTGGTATTAAAATTCTTCAAATATATTCTTGTTTTCAAGTCATTAAAAATTTTGAATTCACTAATATGTTTCTTCTTTATTTTTTCTGACGAATGTCAACTCCTTTGAGTCCACGGTGGACTTGTCTGCCTTGCATCTCCGAGTCTAGCCATAGAGGCTTTATTTTATTGCTCGAGTCAGTCAACAAGAAATTGAAATACAGGTTTTTGGAGGTTAAACAAAGCTAGAATTCAAATTTTCAAGCTCCGAAAATCCCGAAGAGGGGGCAGTATACACTGGTATACTTGATGTATACAATGGCATACAGTCAAAAATACAAGTGATATACAGGTTGAACTCGGAGTTGCAGGCTGAAATACGTAAAAAATGCAGGTGTACAGGTTTAAAGACGGATATATCTGAATAAATGTGGAGATTCGGGTTAAAAACCATTCTGTATGCGCTGATATACACTTAGTGTATATAATTCGCTCAAAGTAAAAAAAATAAATAGGCCCAAGGCCTTAAACAATTTTTCAGCAGGCCTAGATGCAAAAATGGGCCCAAAGGTCCATTTGGAGCTCGGCAAAACAGAGGGAAATTTGAGCAACTTACAAAAATGACTATATTTATAGGGTTATTAAAGTTCTATAGCTATAAGTATGGTATTTATAAAAAATGACTACAATTTATGTTTTTTTCTAGCTGTATTATTGTATATGTTTTTTATTTTTCTATTTATACACTAAATACAGTTTTAATTACAATGAACTAAATAAGAAAAATGTATTAATTGTACAAATTCAAATGGGTATCTTTATTTATAAATTTTTAAGTATTAATATATCAAGGATACAAGTATTTGTAAAAACTTAATGTATTAATATATTAAACAAGATAAAGTAAAACAATTTAGCATATGATCATGATAATTTGAAAAATGAATACATTGTTGTTAAACAAAAAATGAATACACCAATATAGTATACATATGAATACATTGTTGTTAAACAAAATATGTATACATTTGACAACTCAAAAACAAAAAAATGGAAAATAATAGAATGTGTAGATAGAAAAGTGTGCAAGTATTCAACTGTATAAAAAATTGAAAAGGCCAACATACGTAAATCTCTTTTTGGTCAAGTTTTTCCTATAATACTTGAGACTTGGTGTTAACTCATCTATTTGTTTATAAAAATATAGTATTAATGTATCCAATTATACTTGTATTGCCTAATCAACCTTTCAAATTGGATAGATTACTTGTGTATCCAAATATACTTGTATTCACAAATCACCATTTCAACTTGTGTTAATATTACAATACAAGTATCTATGTATATAAGTATTCTACTATATACAAATTTGACAATCACACAAACATCAATCTCTTTTTGCTCATATCCTTCTTGTACTGTTTTTTGCAAAGCTAGGGAAGCAAATATCCAACAAATGACATTGTGTTGTCATTTTTATGTATGCCGTTTGAAATTAGCTATAGACACAATTCTCTCTCTAACTTTACTCTCTCTCTTCAACGGCAAACTCTCCGGTAACGGCTAATTTTGACGGATCTCAGGATGAGCTTCAACATTAATCGCTCTGCTCCGACGGCAAACAGATGGCCAGATCCACCAGACTTTACCAACTTCCCCCCTCTTGCTTCAAACTCCCAAATCTTTAACAACATCAATAATACCCATTTTAACCAAATCCAAATTCCCACTTCTGGTAATATACATTATAAGGGTGCTTTGGGAGGTAGAGGTCAGGGTTATGAGAAGAACAAGATTAAACTCCAACCAAGGAAGCATGAGATCCTCACCGGGAAACCAGTGGTCACGTTCACTAATTAACTTTGCTATTTATTGTGTAATAATAATTTTCCTATTTAATATTAATAACTTTTCTGATTATTTGTATATAATTAACTTTGCTATTTATTGTGTAGTTATATCCATATAACATAAAAACAATAAACTGTAGCTATTTATTTTAAATGTATATTAATGTTTGCCATATTTTGTAGTTTTTCCAAATTTAAATGGGCCCAAGCTCACGTTTTGGGATCAATTTTAGACTTTAGGACAGGTGGGCCGGAAGCCCAATTTAATTGGTTTTGGGTTAAAATCCAACTCCAATTATTTCTCCTCCTTCTCTTATTTATTTTATTGTACATGACTAACATTTTGATATCTTATGGTTTAATTTAATTAAATTCCCAAGAATGGTCATTTCATTTTATTTTTCAAATTAAAAAATATATATTTTATTACTTAATTCTTATCTTTATGTTAGTCTTGTCAACACTTAATTATTTCCCTTTATAAAAATCCTCCTTAGTCTTATTTCCCCTTAAGATAATTATATAATAATAATAATAATAATAATAAAATAATAATAAAAAAATAATAATAATAATTTTTATATTTGTATTTCATACTTAGTTTTTTATTTTCATTATTAGTCCGGTCAACATTTGAGGTTTTTCCCTTTAAAATATTTCCTTTAGTTATTGCCCTTAATAATAATAATAATAAAAATGAGCCTTTTACTTAGTTATTAATTTCAAAAATTAAATAAAGTCATTTTAGTCAAATCACCGGTCAACCGCAAGTTAGCGGGCATTTCGAGGGCCTAACACCTTCTCGGAATGTACATTGAACTTCGAACCCCTTTATTTTCAATTGATTTTATCTGTTTAACTCTTTTGGAAATAACCTTAAATTTTTTCTTGAATTTTACTAAAAAATTAAGTGGCGACTCTGTTCTTTTGGAAATTCGATTTCTCTTAAACCGTAAGTTTAATCGGATTTTTTGAAAACTCAGTCATTTTTCTTTTATTTATATTTTCTAATAAAACACTGTTTAGAGGAGAGAAAAAACTTTTGTAGTTTTATACTCCGTGTGAAATTTGATTGTGTTCGACTGTTGGAGACTAAAATCTTTTGATTTTTTTTTACTCCTTTGGTTTGAAGAATATAATAACTTCATGAACAAATCATATTGTGCATTGGTTTGAAGAATATAGAAACTTCACCAATTTGTTAAATACTCTGTTTGAATGAATATCTGACTTGAAGAGTACAAAATCTTCGTCAGAAATATTAAGGCTAAATGATTTGAAAAAGATAAAATCGTCATTGTTAGCTAGAAATAATGTTTGTATTTGAGGTTTCTGGAGATTAAAACTTTTTTGGTTTACAACTCTGTCTGAATGTGAAACTGATTCGAAGAATATAAAAACTTCATCAGAATTCAAGGTTCATTCGGTTAACGATTAGAAGAATATAAAAACTTCATCGTTAAACTAGAAACAAGTTGTATAAAGATTGAATCTTTATTGTTAGTATTCTAAATACTAAGTGGTCTGTCTAATTGTGACAGAAAGGGAAAAAAAAATACTAGGGACATAAAATTAGTGATTTTTGTGCCTGCATGGGTGTTTATATGGATTAAATCTCTAAAAGAAGGCTTCGTGTTGCCAATGTGTATTTTGATGGTATACAATATGAAAGCATGGGAAACAATATGTGGAAAATAATTTCAAATACTTGAAAAATATTTTTGAGAACATATTTAAAATGTGGGGGGTTCTTTACTTGTGATAAAGACAAAATTAGACTTACTATCTAATTTAAATTTGAAAGTACAAGATATGAAATTTAATTACATTCTTGTATTATGTTAGACCCACAAAATTCTTGGAATATATTTAATATTGTGGTCGTTGAGTATCTCTTTACTAGTTTATGATATGACTAGTATAAAACCACAAAATTATATTACTTGTTCAAAATAATTGTATTCTTTGATGAAAAAGTGTCACTTAAAATATTGTGAGTTTTCATCAAAAGATATGTCTATTTGTATAGACAAGAACATTGGTGAAAATTGATCTGTTATGTTTATGTTGTAAAACAAACATTTGTGTCATATTGCCCTATTGGACCGATGAGACTATAGTCATGGGTAATTCTATAACAAATTGAATGTTATGGAAAGGTCTTTCTGAAAAGGACATATGGCAATGTGTTGACTCTAAAACAATGTCTGTATTTGAGAAAGTTATAAAAAGTAAAGAACAAAATAATTGTGGGAAAAGGTTACCTCACAGAAGGTCTTTTCAAACTTAGTGTTTCTGTTTGTTCTTACTTGCTTGAATCAAATTGTTTGTGACATAAATTGTTGAAATTTGCTTTAAGTTAGTGCAGTAACTTTTAGCAAAATAAGTTATTTAGTTTGAAATAAATTTGAATTTTGAATTTTAGTTAGTTTGTTTATGTTGTTGATATATTTTAGGTTGTTTAAATTTCAAATTATGCAGATTATGTATTTCTTGTTGGCTATATAAAACCCCTCAATGCTTAAAAAAATTATTGAAATCAATTGAAAGCCATTTCAATCCATTGAGAGACATTTTCAATCATTTTGTGCTGCCCCATTTTTTAAAAAACACCAACATAAATGCTTGAGACATGTTAATTACAAAACCTTGCAAAAACTGATCAACTTAGAAGTTTTACCTAACTTCTAGTGCAATAAATTAAAATGTCAAGTATGTGTTGTTGAAAGAAATTTTAATTCCTTAGAATTGATTTACACTGACATTTGTGATATGAAGTCAACACCATCTTGTGGTGGGAAAAAGTGTTTCATAAATTTTATTGACAATTGCACTAGATATTGTTATGTTTATTTGTTGAATGGTAAGGATGAAACAATAGAAACGTATAGGCAATATAAAACTGAAGTTGAAAATCAGTTGGATAAAAAAAAAAGATTGTCATGATTAGAAGTGGTAGATGTGGAGAATATGAATCTTCTTTTACGGAAATATATTTGGAAAATGCGATCATCCATCAAATTACTGCACATTCTCACCTCAATCTAATGAAATTGTTCACAGGAAAAAATCCGAACTTTGAAGGAAATGTTGAATGTCCTATTTATAAGTTCAGGTTGACCACAAAATTTGTGGGGGTGCTATCATTATAGCAAAAGAGATCAACAAAAAGTTTGTCTGTTTAGAAAGAGAAACAAAAAGTTTTGTTTGTTAGTAAAGAGAGTAATAAATAAATAAATAAAAAACTTTTATTTTTTAAGAAAGGGAGCAACAAAAAGTTTTGTTTGTTCAGACTTTGTTGTATCATGATAGAGAATTGCTTGTCGCCCCTTAAAGTATATACAAGCAATAACTCTTTAAAGAAAGTGATTTAACAATTTCCAATACAATCTATTCCATATGAGAAATGGAAATGAGGGAACTATTCCCAAAAGGGTCAAAGTAGGACCTAAGACTGTGGATTGTATGTTCATTGGATATGCTACAAATAGTAAATCATGTTGATTTATTGTTCATAATTCTGAACCGTCGGATAGTCAAGTAAAGGGTCTAAACGACCTTGGAATGAACCAAAGGAGAATGTACTTAATAAAGAGATTCAGAGGCGTAGTAAATGTCAATGGACAAATTACTTTCTTCGAGTTTGATTTTGTAACATTTCTTCTTGAAAATGAGTCTCATATGTTCTAAGAAGCTATGTCCTTTGTGGACTCATTCTCTTTGAAAAAAAGTTGTCAATAGTAAGATAGATTCAATCTTGAGTAACCATACTTGAGAGTTGGTTGATCTTCCTCCAGGAAATAAACCTTTGGATTCAAAGTGGATCTACAAAAGGAAAAGAAAGTTGATGAAGCTATTGGAAAATACAAAGCAAGAGTTGTTGTCATAGGCTTTAGACAATAAGAAAAGTCTTGTTTGACACATAATAGCCACTAACTAGGATTACATCAATTCGGATGTTAATTGCGCTAGTTGCGGTATATGGCCTTCAAATTCGTCAAAATGGATGTGAAAATATTTTTAAAAAATGGAGAATTGGAGGAAGAAATTTACATGGAACAACCCGAGGCTTTTGTGGTTCCTGGTAAAGAAAAGAAAGTATGTAAACTTGTTAAGACACTTTGTGGACTAAAAACAAGCGCTCAAATAATGACATGCGAAGTTTGACCAAACTATGTTGGCAAATGAATTCAACATTAATGAATGTGATAAATATTTTTATATTAAAGACACTCCAAATCACAAGGTCTTTGTTTGTTTTTATGTTGATGACATGTTGATCATCAAAAGAGATATTTCTGACATAAATGCTACTAAACATATGCTAGAAAGTAACTTCGATATGGAAGACATTGAAGTTACTGATATGATTGAAAAGGTACTTGACAAGTACAAGTATTTGGATTTCAATATTGTCAAGACTCCAATAGATGTGAGCTTTGTACTTCAAAAGATGAAGGCAAACGTGACTCACAATTGGATTATGCTAGAGTATTGAGAAATATGATATATATCATGAAGTGTACGCGATCAGATATAACATGTACTATTAGTAAACTGAGTCGGTTCACAAGTAATCTCAATCAAACTCATTGGATAACAATGAAAAAAGTTTTGGAGTATTTAAAACATACTTAAAAACTATTGTTTTGCATTATAACTAATATTCAACAGTATTTGAAGAATATAGTAATGCAAATTGAATCACCATGTCAAATGAAGTAAATTCCACGAGTGGATATGTATTTACTCTTGGTGGAGGAGCAGTCTCTTGGAAATCTTCCAAACAGAAATGTATCGCTCGCTCTACTATGAAATCTGAGTTTATCACTTTTGATAAGGCCGGTGAAGAAGTTGAATGACTCCAAAATTTCTTGAAAGATTTTTTGCCAAACCTTTTAGCTCAAGTTTGCATACACTGTGAGAGTTAAATTTGCAATAGGTAAGGCATGCAACATGATGTATAATGGAAAGTCTCGTCATATATGACGTAGACATAACATCGTTAGAGAACTATTCTCTAGTGGAATTATCATAATTGACTATGTAAAGTCAAAAGATAATATGACGGATCCACTTATAAAAGGCCTAACTAGAGAGGAAGTTGATAGATTATCCAAGGGAATGAGACTATGGCCAAGGACAAGTCATTGTGGCAGTAACTCTACCTAGAAGATTGGAGATCCCAAGATCTAGGTTCAAGGAGATCAAACAAAGTCATTGATGACGGTTAAACATTGTCAAAATATTTTTTTATGGTCCATTCTCATGATAAGACAATGTTCAGTAACAATGATAAAGGCATTAGGACTTTTTAATGGTTTCTAAGTTTGATACAGGGTATATCAAATGGTGTATCTACAGGATAACACATTTAGAAATCACCTATGTAAGTGTGAAGTGTAAGCAACTTCAAGGAGAATCCGGTAAGGCCAGTTCTCTACGCACTTATAAATCAAGACGTGTTCATGGTTGAAACGACCAAAAACATGAGAACCAAAAACAGTTCAAGGGTTGATTGTGTGACTTATGTTGTCTAGGTATACACCAAAGCTCGATGGTTTAAAGATATCAAATCTACCGATTGATCGAGTATATCCGATATATGTTCACTATGGAAAGTTCAAAGGGAAACCCACTTATCCAAATGCAATCAATCCTTACTTACGAATCACACAGTTTTTCATGCATATGTTTTAGCAATAGCCATTCCCTATTCATGTGGGGGATTGTTGGGTTTTAAAGGTGTGAACAAGAAATGAAGGGTTGTGACTATGCCGAAGGGTTGTGACCTTTATGAAAGGTTGTGTCCCTTCTAAAGGGTTGTGACCGTTTGAAAGGTTGTGCCCTTTCCAAAGTGTTGTGACCTTTCTGAAATGTTGTCTTTTTTCCAAAAGGTTGTGACCTTTACCCTTTGTTGGTTATAAATAGAGAGGTTTTCTCTCATTTTTTTGCATCGAATTATTCCCTTCTTTTGCATACATTTCTTACAAAACAAAATCGATCGATCATGTCTGTGTGTGTGATTTGTTGCTGTCATTTTGAGTTCGTTGAAATTATTGAAGTTTGAGGTACCGCTACTTCTTTAATGTTTAATATGTTTTATCTTGGGAGGAATTAATCTACAACCTTGGGTACTTGAGGGGATTAAATTTCTTAAGGATACACAGTGAGTTCTGTGGACTCGGATAGTTCTTTGTTTGTTCTTTTCATCTTTTATTATTTCTGATTTGCTAATCTGAATACAGGAGACAACAATCTCTACTTAACATACTTATTCTAACATTTTTTTGGATCACTTCCAAAATTTCTTCCACCCCTTGTATGAATCTTATGTCCTTTGAGAAGCTTTTCACGGTCCTCTTCACTTCCTTTACACATTAGCCATGCAAATGTTGTTTAAAAAAATAATACTATAAATTTCAAATTGAGAAAAGAGAGTTTCTCAAATAGTAAGTATTCCTCACCTTTAACTTTAAGGTTATGGGTTTGAATTGCCAAAAAGAGTAAAAAAAACAAAAAGATAAACTTCTAGGAAGTTATAAAAAAGAAGAAGAAACTTTTTTCCAAATATGTGGTCCTACACATGGCATAATATTTTGGTGACTTCGAAAATATGTCATTAAGGATAAATTGAGAAATTTACAAGTTAATGACTTTTCAAATCTAAAAGGATAATATTATTTTTTTAAACGGACTAGAAAAATAAGTTATATTATAATACTTTTGTGATTACTTACACGGGTGTGATTCACAAAGACAATTACTGAAGAGTATATTTCTGAAGGATAAAATGATTATTAGTCTTAGTAACTCTTTTTAACCTTTGCCATCGATCATTATGACTGACAATATTTAAAGAACTTTTCCAATGTGCGATCCAAACTAAATTGAATACAAACATCCGGAGCATTCAATTTAGACGTTGATGTTTCGATTTAATTTTGTTTGTATTTGAAAAAAGTGTAAGAATAACGATAAAATAGTCCTCATGTTATTTATAAATTTAATCGTAGAATCAAACACTAATCCAAAGTAGCCTATGCTAAAAGACACTTTGAAACATTTTGATTAATTTTTAATAATAATTGTCTTATTATAGTCATATCCAGAAATGACTGATTTTGTGAGGTCAAGGCTACACAAATGGACAGGAGATCAAGAATTTTTAAGAGAGATGAACCCTCTATTGAATTTATTACATCTCCAGATAATCCTGATGGGGTTATTTGGAGATGTATTAAACTCAATATAAAATCCATTTTTCTCAAAATTTCTTGCATCCTTTGCTCGTTTGTGTCGCTTTGACCTCACAAAATTAGCCACTTCTGGATATGACTACAACAAGACAATTATTATTAGTGATTAATCAAGAAATGTCACTTTAAATTAGACTAATTATGTCACATGTAAAATGTGTTCTAAGAATTATGATTCATGTTGCACTCAAAATGTGGTCTAGTACTCATCGATTTTATTGAGTTACTCTTGAAATTAGCTCAATAAAACATATATATTAAGAAATGTATTATTTGTAAACGTGTACACACTAAATATGAAATATCAAATTAATAATCCAACAAAGAATTTGAGCATCTACAAATTGCAAAGAAAATGGACTTGAGCGTTTTTTTTAATGTAACTCGTGCATCAATAAAATCAGTGATTTCATATTTTAAAAAATTGAGCTTAGACTCTAAAACTAACTCATAAGAAAGGAAAGGTTGACCAAAATCATAAGCGTATAACCTATATTAAATATTCTAACAAAAAAGAAAGCAAAATAATAAAAAGATACTTACCAATCTAGACTGGTATCAATGAGAGTGTCCCTAGTGCTACTTCCTAGAGTTGCACAAGAATTTGAAGAACACTTGATAAGGCAACCTCTATTTCACACTTTTTTTTTCTTTCTAAAACTTTAATATTACTAGAAAATAAGCTAATGGAGAAGAAGACAAATTTGTGATATTTCATGTCTTGTATGCTGCTGTTTATATATAGGTAAGGAGAGACAAATCCTAATGTAGAGATGAAATAATATTTGTGATAAATAGATTGGTCAAAGATTTACAAAGTCTAGTTTTTTTATTCTTTATGAAAAAAACAAAACCAAAGATAGAAATGGAAAAAAAAAATTAAAGAAAAAAAGAAGTTATATAGACAACACTTGTAAATATATTCCTCAACTTTAAGGGAATATACCTTTTGATCAAAAAGTGGAATAAATATATTCCTCAACTTTAATGGAATGTACCTTATGTTCAAAAAATGGGATAAACAATTAGGGCTAGACATTGGTAATTTGGTTCGGTTTGGATTCTTTTATTTTGATTTTTTCCGTTTTTGGTTATTGAACTTGTTGTATCGAATATCGAATTGAATTAATTTGATTTTACACACTTAATTTGTTCATTGAAAATTAGACAAAACAACAAAGAAAATGAAAGTAGAAAAACAGAAAATAATCAAATACATGGAACTAAAAGTTGAAAACTTGAAATCGCAGCAGTTGCAGTCGCTGGTCGCTAGTTGCTGCCCTGGTCACGACGCTGGTTGAGGCTAACTTGGAAAGTTGGAATTGGAATTTGGCAGAGAAGCAGAAGCCAGAAGGTGCGGCGGAAATTGGAAAAACAAAAATGAAAAGTTGAAAACCTAATGCTAATTGCCAACTTGCTATTTGCTAAGGGCGAAAAAGGAAATAAAATTTTAAAGACAAATTGATATAACATTTAAATATTATAATATTAATAATTACCTAATATATAATATAGCATATACTATATATATTAGTATGTATATTTCAGTTAAACAGAAATACCAAAAATACGAAAAAACATACCAAAAACTAAATCGAAATACCGAAAATATGAAAACACATACTAAAAATCGAAATATAAAAAAAAATCGATTTGATTTGATATTTCGATTTTTCGGTACTTATGCCTACCCCTAATAAACATATTCCTTTAGTCTATGAAATGGTGCAAATATATATGTATTTGAATTAAAAAAATATTTATTTGTATTTTTAAATTAAGAAAAGCCACATCATTTTTTAAAGAAGAACTTTCACAAACAACCACTATAATAATCTTAATTATGCTTCATAGTTATAGTTTACATATTTACGAGCTGTAGTTATAGTTTAAGCTGCCTCGTTTGTATAATTCGCTGGTACATTTGTGGAATTCAGTTATTTTTGAATAAACTCGAAATAACGAATTTATACAATCACAAACATCAGAAGTATAAACAGTTATACAAATTCTGAATTATACAAAAGTTATATAAATTATATTATACAAATTTCAAATATACAAACGTGCGAATTATACAAAACTAAAAAGTTGAACCGCATAATTATAGCTAAAAGTAGATCGCGAATAGTAATTACGACAAACTATAGCTATGTTAAATAATTAACTAGTATATATTTGCTTATACATTTAATTTTCTCTTTTTTAAAACTGGTTTGTTAATTTTTAACCAACCCGACCCAAACAAAAACAAAAACCCTAACATAAATTTTATTTTGCCGCGTTACTCTGCAATGACGCGTTACTCTGTTTTCCTATAGATAGAGGAGATGGATTCATTGTTGTGTAGCTTAGTCTCTTTTCCTTTCTTCTTGACACACAATGGAGAAGAAGATGAAGGGCAACATGCTAAATTACAAGAAGAAAAAGGAGACCATCAAGAAAAAGACTAGCGAGCTTTCAATCCTCTGTGACATTAAAGCTTGTGTCATTCTTGTTGATCCTAATGGAGAAGTTGATACATGGCCTGAAAATCCCACTGAATTCAACCCCATTATTCAATCCTACAAAGAAAATCTCTTTCACGGCAAGAGAAAACGAATTGATGATGATGGGTGTTTCCAGAAAAAGTCGAAAAAGAATCATGCTATGTTTTGTGATGATGGTGAAAATCAGTGGCTTAATGACGTGTTTAGAGAGTCGAACGAAAGTTTATTGGTGAAATTGAATTCGAAATTAGAGGCTGTGGAGAGAAGAATTGAATTCTTGAAGATGGTGAATTATGGGAATGGGGTTTTTGAAGGATCAACTTCAAGTGAGAAAGAAACAATGGCGGCTCAACTTCAATGGCTTTAGGCACCAAATTTAGATGGGAGTTGTGAAGGTTGAACAAGGGCAAACAACAGGTCATTCTAATGTTCACTTTGGGAGTGAATCTTTAAATAAATTTCCATTTGCTATGTGTATCTACTCTCTGATTCTTCATTCTTTATATCGATAGAGTATAGAATATGTAACAAGTTTTGATTTAAAGAAACAACCTTTAGAGTAATCACTGTATTTGTGTGACGACAAGTTGATATTGCTTGTGCTGTATTTCTTGATCGTAAACAGAACAGATGATATATTGATGAGTTTATCAGCTGTAGTTAGGACATTTTTTTTCCTTAGCTACATGACTTTTTGACTTAGCACTGTTGGGATTTTATCTGAGCATTTGTCTGTTCAAAATGTCATACACTATTTTTTTGATAAGAATTAGTAATTTAGTATAGTTTTGTTTAAAAGTTTTCCATCTTAAGAATGGAAAGAAAATGCATTCACCAGTACTATTGCGTCTATTTTCTATTAACATCATGTTGCTATCTGTGTGTAATTACATAGCAAATATGCTTTCTGGAATTTCGTCATGTACAAGATTACTTTTCGTTGAAATTAGCTCGTGGCATGACATAATCACTTTGTAAGAGAGCATATTATGTCTTTGAAGACAAAACTCATGTAATGATTGCAGGAACAAATACTTGACATCAAATCAACTAAAGAAGTTTTCTGTGTGTACTTCCATTGAAATGTTGTAGTACTGATATGAAGTTTGTCATGACTAGTCCATATTGTCCCCTGTTGGCACGGGCCGTTACGAAAACATGCGGAAAAAAGAAATATATTCGAGCAAGAGGCAAAGATTAAATGAAGAACAAAGTAGATGAAGGAGATACATACATAAAAGAGACAACCAATGAAGTCGATGTAAAGTATTATTATTTGTGAGAAGCAATACCCTACCCTTTGTTTGGATGGTTGTTATGTTTTGTTTCATAATGTATCGTATTTTATTGTATTGTGTTATATTGTATCATACTGTATTGTGTTATATTGTATCATACTGTATTGTTTTAATAAATACAATATTTGGATAAACTTTATCGTTTTCCGTCTATCCATTATTTAGATGATAACCTGTATCTTTCAGATACACATGATTCACCCAATTCACCCACATAATATCTTCTTTGTTTGCAACGCCAGAAGTACTTTGCCACAGCTGACTCATTCCACGTTATTCCTACTATAATCTCCAACCCTTTTTCTTTCTTTGGCCTACACAGCAAGTCCAGTCCATAGAAAATTATGACAAATTATGGTTATTCTCTTAATTACTCTCTTAGGCAATATTAGCATAACAAACCAATAAGAGTGTACCTGAATTAGGACTGAATTTACAAGTTGTACTTTACCTGCATAAGACAGATTTTTGGAACCCGTTGTGTTCACTCTACTATTCATTTTGGTGATCAAAACTGCACAATCAATTGCAGAGAGCCTCTTTGCCGAAATAAGGATACCCAAGTAGTATTTAAAATGTAGTTTTCCTTTCTCATACCATGTTAGTTCGCAAAGATCCAGCCTATCCATCTTAGCTGAGAAGATACTTTATTTCAATGCATTTGTAGTTAAACCTTATGCCATTGAGAAGGTTTTCAGCTAGTTCCCCTTTGCTGAAAATAAGCATAAAGTTCTGTTGTATTGCAATCCATTTCATGATCCTGGAGAAATGCGGTTCTCCCTCCCTTAATTCTGCCATAAACTCCACCATTTAGGGCAATGAAATATGGTCAAGTTTGATAATCTATGCGATCTAGTTGAATTGCACGATATCTTTTCTAATCCCAACATAACTTTTCTCTTCAAGTTTGAAATTTTTTCACTTTCTACACTTTCACGATCCAAACACATATATTTACATTTAGGGACTACTGTCTAATACTCCTATCTATTATACGATACGCATGTAAGGTTATTTAAAATCATTGGATCTTCATTTTGTTTTTTCAAAATGTGTATCAATTATAAAATTCAGCTCTGGCCAAAAAATACAGCAGCTAGATGGCAAAAAGTGCACCACAAAATTGGCCAAAAATGCAGCAGCTTTTGATGGCCAAAATACAACAGAAAACTAGCAAAAAAATGGCCAAAGATACAGCAATTAGAAGGTGAAAAATGACGCAAAAAAGGGGTAAAATGCTGCAGAAAACTGGCGAAAGAAACTCACCAAAACTGCAGCAATTAGATGGCTAAAACTGCAGAAGTTAGATGACCAAAATGCAAGCAAAATGGCAAAAAAACTGCACCTAATAAATTAAATTTCAACCAAAGTTGCACCATCACACATTCAATCTCACATCAAAAATATTGTAGTTCTAAACTTAACAACATTTTAACACAAATTATCAATAAAAGTAGTTTAATCTTTAGATGGTTAAATCAACCACAAATACCTTTATCATATCATATATTACTAAAAGTGGGAAGAATCTAAGTCAAAAGTTGAATTACGAAAATGCCCTTTAAGTATTAATTTATTTTCTTGAAATAATTTAAAATATTATTTTTTTCATTTAATATTTATTTTGGATATATATATATATATATATATATTGGTAATGCTTCTTCGTCCCTAGTTTCCGAGCACGTGCGTTGCACGTATAGCCCTGTTTGACATTATATTTTTATGATCTAAACATAACAATTCTTTCCGTGCATATATTTTTTATTAGAATTTTTTAAGGAGTTATAAAATATAATTAATGTGTCATCACTCGTATATTCAGCTAAGACTAGAAACAGAAAGAGCCTAGAAGCCTCTAGAGAACCGATCGATTCATTTTCCTCTTTGACGTAGTTCCACCATCCGTGGTTGAAATCAACTTAGGTTCTAGTAGGTTTGCCTCAAGGAAGTCTTTGTAGAAAAACATAGAGTTCGAGTGAATTTCACATAGACACTTACACATCTTATAAACATCGTGATATATATTAATCTCTATGAAAACTTCTTCAACTCTATATCATTATATTCAGACGACTAGTCCGAGTTAAGCATGCTATTCCCTCCATTTCTTGTACCTAGTGACAATAATTGATGAATTTTACTATTATATCATTCTCCTAAGATGAATCATGAGCTTCAAGAAGCTGTTACTACTACAAAAGAATTTCAGATCTAATAGGTATGTTCTCAACTTCATCAAAAATTATTTTGATTTGTAATTACTTTTGCTTCTTGTAATTTGTTGATAGTTTCTCTTTTATCCAGTACTATGACTCACAGAAATATCTTCAATGAGTTTTTATTTTTTATTTTTTTATTTTTAATGATCGATCAATGCTCTGATACCATTTATTGATATAAAAAATTCCACATAATACACAAATAAGCTCGAAGAGGTATACATTGTAAGTAAAATATTTGAAGTATTTTATTTATTTTAAAAGAATTTATATTTTAAAGGTAAATTATTTTAAGGTGTAATTGAGAAGTTTTGTGTTGCTTGGAGAAATGGCAACTTGGCCGGTTGTTTTTCTTGGAAATTATTGACACTTGTCAAAAAAGGAGCTCACCTTTTGGCCTATAAATAGGCATTAACTTTTACTCTACAAACTTAATTCACATATCTATGTTTTGCTGTTCTCTCACTATCTCGTTCTCTCCTCTATTCTTTATACATTTTTAATTTAGTTGGTGATTTCTATTTATCCTCAAATAAGTTGCCACTACTAAAAAAACAGTGAATACCGACCTACAAATACCGACCTCCGGAGGTCGGTATTCCTTGAAATACCGACCTAAAACCGACATCCCAACTTAGGTCGGAAAAAGCTTGG
>JAJONZ010020631.1:0-19466 GCA_029582445.1 Solanum paucissectum
ACCCTTCTAGGGTTGGGTTGGGTTGAACATTTTTAGGCCCTACCAAATGAAGGGCCAACCCGCCCTAGCCCTTCAAATTCCTTGGGCCGCGAGGCTTGGGCCGGCCCTTTCTGACAGCTCTAGATTGGCATCCCTTAACGGCTCACGCCCTCCTTAGCCTTATCCACATTTGTTCACACATGAAATTAATGGTGTCAACTAAGACTGGGCGTCGGACCGGAACGAAATCACTGGACCGGAATGAACCGGTACCGGACCGGAACTGGATGGGATTGACCGGTACCGGGATGAACCGGACCGGAATTACCGGGACGGACACTCGGTTCCGTCTCGTCCCACTATATACCGGGATGGAACCGGAATGGAACGGGATGGGATAAACGGGACGACACATCTAGATATTTCAAAAAATGATAAAAAAAAATCAGTTATTTTAATTTTTTGAAATACGAAAATATGAATGTTTTTTCTAATTTTTACTTATTAAGTTTGCAAGTTAAGTTTAATAAAGTTTTTTTTTAAAAAAAATAATGTTTTTGAGCTTAAGTTTTCAAGATTTGAATCTTTTGAAGTTTATTAAGTTTGCAAGTTAAGTTTAATTATAAAAAAAAATTAATTTTTTTTTTTGAGCTTAAGTTTTTAAGATTTGAATCTTTTGAAGTTTTATTACTTATTAATATGTTATATAACTTATAAGTTATATTTATAACTTGTAATTTAAATAACTTAAGTTTGTAATTTTAAAAAATTAAATAAAAATAAGGATAAAACAATGACACAAAGTCACAAATTAAAAAATATCAATCCAATAGAACCGTTCTTATTTTTTGTAAACATATTTTTTACTTCGTGTACAATACCTTTTTTACCTCCACTTTTTTTAGAAGACTCCATGATATAAAATTATAAATTATGAAATACGAAATTTAACAAGAACAAATAAAATATAACAAGAACAACTTACAAATAATAAATATAAGATTAGAGAGTGGAAGGAAGTTACCAAACGTTTGTGTAAAGAACAAATTATTATAATCGAAAATTGAAAAATTGATGCCGAAACTTGAAGTTTGAAGAAGATTCCTACTCCAAAATTCACCAAATGATTGTTGAAATCTTCACAATTACAAAATAATATGATTGAAATTTGAAACTTGAATATTGAAAGTATGAAACTTTGAGAAAGATTGAGAATTGAGAGAAATTGATGATTCTTAATTGTTAAATACTGTAAATATATAGATTGTAATTAAAAATATAAAGAGAGGGAGTATATATAGTTTTTAGAATTTGTGATTATGAGTTGGAATTGGAAAATAGAGGATCATAGTCGTTGGAAATATTTCCATTGGGAGAATGGGGGCTGGGGCAGTCAGTTACTCAGCTTGCCATTGGCTAGTGGGGAGTGGGGAGTGGGGACTGGGGATGGGACAGGTCGGCAGGGGCAGGGGGCAGCAGGCTTTTCAGCCTTTGCAGACCCCTAGGAAGACTTTTTATTAATATATATATATATATAAAAATTATAATATAAAATATAAATTAATTAATAAAAAATAATTAATCGGAACGGAACCGGAATAAACCGGGATAAATCGGTACCGGTACACCGGTATCAAATCGTGATACCGTTCCATCCCGTGTACCAGCTCACGGTGTCCCGTTCCGTCCCGAATACTACCGGACCGGAATGGTATCGGATCGGTACCTGTACAACCCGATTCGGTGCCCAGCCTTAGTATCAACGCCTATCCGCTTTTAAAAAATCGATTTAGTCCATTTCATTTCTAATTGAACTCATTTTTATATAATATTATTAATAATTATATATAAATTTATAATAGTGCTGAATAATTTTATACTTTTTTATTTCATAAAATATAACAAAAAATATTGAAGTGTATCAAAGAAAATATATATATATTGAGCTTAAGCAAAAAATATTAGATTTTTTTCTTTAGATTCGGAGGGATTAGTAACTACAAGCGGCATTATAATTAACATTCAAAGTCCTTTCATTGAAATTTATTATACTACTAGTAAACTTAGCCACACCACGCGCGATGTATAAAAGTTTTTAAGTTTTTTTTTAATTTTCAAATTCAAATAGATTAGATAACTAATTTTAACATTTAGATTTGTAATTTTAACTTGATTCATGAATTGATTTTATCAAATAAATAAATAAATCCTTAAATTAACACTGTCTAATACCTATACTTTTTTTTTGGTTGAATAGTACCCATTCTTTTATGTTAGTTATAATATAATAATAAGAATTTATGGCTTTATTATCCATTTGAATGAGTCTCAAAATTAAATATGGTCACCTTTGATATTTTGTAAAAAATTTAAAATGGGACTTTTAGTCTTTTAATTTTTTTTTTTAAAAATGTCAAAAGAATTAAAATAGTAACATTTCAAAACACGCTCCTAATATGAAAAATTATTTGTAATAGATAACTTACCTATAGTTTGAAAACTTAAAAGAGTACTTCAATTGTATATTAAAATTTAAAGTTTTTTCTCTATATGTTGATTCTTTGGAAAGGAAATGGGTGATACATGATTTTAGTTCTGCAAAATAATTTTTGGTGATATTGGATTAGCAAAAAAAAAATATTGTGGGTAAAATACATAATAAAATAAGTAATAAATGAGTAATTATAAAAGAATGATAAAAGGTTTTATGTAATAAAGATTAAAAAAATAATTCTTATAATATCTAATAAAAGCTTATAATTAGACTCTTGGTTTTTAAATAAGGTAAATATATAAAAATAAATGTTCACAAATAATAGGAATATTTATAATTATTAACGATAAATAATATTTTCATATAATTAAAGTGTAAGAGAAAAGTTAAGTAAATTTTTAGAATAATTAAAATGGAGGATGAATGATTAAGTAATAAGTATATTTGGAATAATTATCTCTATTAATTTTTTCCTTAATAAATTCTCTCCTATAATTCTACGTTTCTTTGAATTTATTCCAACACTATTTTTCGATTCTCCCTTTTTTCTTATTTTCTTTTTCAGTTTTTTCATCTTTGCTTATTTAATTTCACTAAGAAAATAGTAACAATGAGTATCGTATCTTAAAAGAATCAAGGTAGCTTGTCGTTAACTTTTTTACTAATTTATGCAAAATGTCAAAAATGAATTCTCTTAATTAATTTTTCTTATATTTTCCATGTTTCATATTTTATTGAAACTGCATAATAATTTTGATTATCTTCCACCGCTAAGTGTATGCACATACACATTTTAATGTTTTTCGAAAATTGTTTTTTATGCTAACTTTTATTAATGATCTTTTTCTTATATTATTTTGATGTGATTTTAAGATGTCACAAGCTTGAACATTAAGGAATTGGGGGTTATGAAGGTATAAAGTTGGAAGTTATAGATATTACTAATAAGTACTAATTAAGTATAGAGGGTATGAAAGATGAAGAAGTGTGAGTTTATGATAAAAACTAAATAAATAGATAAAAATAAGAAGAAAAGTAAAAAAAAAATACATATTTTTTTAATAAACAAAATAACTTTTAAGTAAACTCCCCCACCATTTTTTATGGTTTAATTTTATTATATGACATATTTTCTCTTTATCTTATTTAAGAAATTTCAAATTAATTAAAAGTCTCTAAATATGCTTTTACTAATAAACATTATTTTTGATAATTACTATTATTTTGAATAATATATTTTGCATTACGTAATATATATATATATATATATATACACTTTTTCTCTTATTTTATATTACAGGAGAGAAATTTATTAAGGAAAAAATTAATTAAAAACAAATTAAAATGGGGCAGAGAATCAAAAAGTTACTCTAAAGGAATAGAACAAATTTAAATTTGTCAAAAAAAGTAAGTTGCGGATGTTATAAAATAAAATAAAAAAATAGTTGATTTTTTGTTAATTGAATTCTCAAAATTGTGAAACAACTTTTTGACTTATAAATAATTTTTATATCTAAATAATATAATTAAGAATCTAGGATTAAAATTATGTATTTTTGCCATATCATTGTTATGTGATTGTGACATATGAAATTGTAAGAGGAATCGATTTATTTGATTCTTAGCTATATAAGAAAAATAATTAGTTTGATGATATTTTTTTCAAAAATTAATATATAATATTTTTTTCAAAAATTAATATATAATATTGTGTTGGTTTTTTTAGTTGAATTGTATGATTTTTTTCATATTTCAATTGAGGAATTTTTTTATTCTCTCTCTCTATATATATAACATGTTTGTGTGCAATATTTAGTAGAGTATTTATTATACTTTATATTGAGATTTGAAATATTACTTTTTGTTAGAGATATACAGACGCTTGTCCGTAGATATTTTTCCTCTCGTTCTTTTTTTTTCTAGTTTTTTTATCGGACACTTAAATTAAGTAGACTCGATTCTTAAATTTTTCATCTTAATTATTGATTTCTTTTCGCTAGTGTGATTTAAATTATAATTGTTATGGTTGTTTTTATTATTATTTTATACTACCATAAAATAATCAATAAATCTTTATTCTCGTTTGCTTTCATGTTTTTTCTTGATTCATCACCTTTTAAACAATAAAATGCTTAAGACAATTTTGTCAAAGTCCTACACAATATACATGGTAGGTATTCTAACTTCTGTATTTATTTTCAAAAATAATATCATAAATTAATCGGACAGTACCATTTGAAGAGAAATCGAGATAATCGGACGATTTCAGAAGAATTATTTTTTATTATAAAAAATAAAATAACTAAAACAATGGGGAATCAAGCTGGAATGGACCATGATGTTACGAAAATCATTCACAACCACGTTCTAACAATGTTTGTAATTGGGAATCCAAGTATAATAAAACACTGGGGAAACCGAGGCTAATAAAACTATAGAAAAGAACCAAAAATACTCCTGATTATTCAAAAATATATAAATATATCTCTTATTCACCTATTGAATTAACAAACCTCTCAATCCATTTTTTTAAAATTCATTTCCCTTAAAACTAATACAATTTTTTTTGTAATTACTATTATTATTAATTATTATGTAGCATCTTTCTACGGGATAAATTTAAATTTCAATCCTTCAAATTTTCTTCTATCCGCCCAATTCATATCCACATTTCTGTACTCAGACTCAATTAAAGGATTCATCAGAAATAAAAGATTGAATCAATTTCTCTCTCCCTTTAAACCTAATACTTCTTTTCATTTAATGAAATCTGTAATAATGGAGGTCACTTGTGGATAATTAAGCTAGTGGTGCATTGAAAAAATCTTCTACTTTATACAATATACGGATCTTACAATCAATAAATATTTTGATTTAACTGTGAAAAACTTTAAATACACACAAAAGTAGTTAGTGTAGTTACATTAGGCCTCTTTAACTTCAAATATTACTTGGCTTCTATATAAAAAATTAATATTTTATTTGACTTGTCTAATTCATCATAGAACAACTTATAAAAATGACTAGATTTATAGGGTTAATGAAGTTCAATAGTTATAAATATGTTATTTACTAAAAATGACTACACTTTATGTCAACTTCTAGCTGCATGTTTGTATTAATTTTTTTTTATTATTATTTATAGAGTGATCTTTCAATGCACTAAATAAGGTATGATATGTTATCATAACTGCCAACCTTTTATTATGTTCCTAAATCACTCAAATTTTCATTATTAAATTACCAACTAATAATTACTTATTGTATGCATATCCCGATTCATTCACATAATTCAATAAGTTGTATTTATATTCCTAAATACAATATATTCACCAAATACTAATTATAAAGGTATTCATAAAATTTTGAATATAAAAGAGTATTTATATCTTTTTCTCGCTGTATTTTTGCATATGTTTTTTATTTATTTATTTATTTATACACTAATACAGTTGTAATTACAATAACTAAATAAGGAAAATGTATTACTTGTACAATTAGCATATGAATACTTTGAATTCAAATTGGTGTTTCTATTTATAAAACTTAAAGTATTAATATATCAAGGATACAAGTATTTATAAAAAAACTTAATGTATTAATACATCAAACAAGGTAAAGTAGTACAATTTTAGCATATGAATACAACAATTTGAAAAATGGATACACTATTGTTAAACCAAAAATGAATACACCAATATAATATACATATGAACACACTGTTCTTAAATAAGAAAATGGGAAAACAATAGAATGTGTAGGTATCAAAGTGTGTAAGTATTATGCTGTATAAAAAATTGAAAAAGCCAACAAAACGTCAATCTCTTTTTGGTCAAGTTTTTCCTATAATACTTGAGGCTTGGTGTTAACTTAGGTATTTATTTATAAAAATATAGTATTTATGTATCCAACTATACTTGTATTGCCTAATCAAATTGGATAGATTACTTATGTATCCATATATACTTGTATTCACAAATCGCCATTTTAACTTGTGTTAATATTACAATACAATTATCTATGTATATAAGTATTATACTCTATAGAAATTTGACAAACAACAAAATTCTCTCTCTACACTCTCTACTAACAACGATAACCTAACGACTCCACTGAACTGCGGGTATCCCCCACGTTCCATCTCATAGACCGCCGGGGGATCTCTCATCGGTGCGCTGGGACAAGGAAATGGCTCCAGCAGTAGAGGTGACACTCTTCGCAAGGAGATATGCAATTTCGCCATGGAAAGAAAAGTATAAAAGCAATATAATTTTCATGAAAAAGCAATTTCAATCAAAACCCTATAAAAATAGATGAAAATGGATGTATATAAATAAAATTTTCATAAAAACGAGGGAAAAAATCAGTTAGAAAATACCTAATGAATTCAAATCACAAAAATCGCTCCTAGAATCATACAAAAGATCTTGAATTGGAAGGAATTTGGGCGGGAAAATACAAAAAATCTGTGATATAAGGATATTGATGAAAGAGAAGGTATTGATGAGGACATAATTAATTATGAGTGTAATAATAATTTTCCTATTTAATATTTATTTATGTTAAATATATAAAAAAAATTGATTATTGGTATATAATTAACTTTGCTATTTATTGTATAGTTATATCCATATAACATAAAAAATATAAACTATAGCTATTTATTTTAAATGTATATTGATGTTTGTCATATTCTGTAGTTTTTTCATCATACCAACTTACTATGACGAATGCTATCAAAATCAAACTTAAACTATCGATTACACCAAATTAGTTAATTTGATATGATAGTATAGTATTTTTTTAAATCGAGAATCGAAATTTTCAATATCATGAACACCTAGAGACTAAAGGAATTGGTAAATCCAATTTTGACTATAATCTATATATCCTTATAAATAAACCAAAGAACGACAAAATTAATGCCACCATATATTAAAGTAAGTAATATAAAAAATCAAAAGTGTTGCATTGTATATTTTTCCTTTTTTCCTTTTATATTAAATAACTATATAAAATAGTAATAGTCAAATTTAAATTTCTTAAGTATTTAATTTAGTAAAAATACACACTAATAAAAAAATTCTTAAGAATTGTGACACTTAACATGGATCAAATAATATGAAACGAGAGAATAATTTTATAAATTAATTATTGGTTAAAAGTCAATGGAACTAGTGAGAAGTTTAATTATATTGTTCAAAGTTGAAGGGAGAGTTTTAAAGCAAAATTTGAGAGGCTATAAAATAACAATCGAATCATACCATGGAAAATCGCCACCTGGAAAAATGGACCATGATGGTACAATTCACAATCACGTTCTACTGTTTTTTTAAAAATTCGAATAAAGTATAATAAAACAATGAGGAAATCGAGGGCTAGTAAAATATATGGTGAAGTATCAAGTTTTGTCTAAATCGACCTCACTAGTTTTTGGAGTCGTATATATTTATTTATTCATGGTTAGCCAAAAAATAATAATATTCTTTCCATCTCATATTACTCAGTATCTATATAAGTTTTCTTAAGAAGTGTGTCAAGTCAATATAAGATTAATTATTGGTTAAGAAGTCAATGAAATCATGATGGGTCCATCCTTTAAGTAGTGTTATAAATAGTGTAAATGGTATTCCTAAAAATGAACATTCAATAATAGTGAGAGAGAAGAGTGTATAAGAAAGAGAATGACAAATTGTGATGGGAGAAGGAAGGAGGTGATAGCAATAATTGGAGGTGGAATCAGCGGCCTCTTGGCCTGCAAATATGCAATTTCTAAAGGATTTGATCCAATTGTGTTCGAGTCAGAAAGTAGCATTGGAGGTGTTTGGAGTAAGACTATTGAGAGCACTAAACTGCAGACACCAAAACCCCTTTACCAATTCTCTGATTTTCCATGGCCTGAATCCGTAACCGAAGTGTTCCCCGATCAACACACGGTGTTGGAGTACATTGAATCATACGCACGTCACTTTGATTTGGTCCGACACATTCAGTTCAATAACAAAGTATTGAGCCTTAGCTATGAAGGCGATGGTGACTCATCAACCGGAGAATGGATGTCTAATGGCAAATGGAACGTTACTGTACAACACACTCCAACCCTATCCATAAAGGTAACCACTACTAATCAAACTTAAATTTCAAAACATAATTAATACACACACATCCCTCTCCACTCAATGTATGCAGGTATACCAAGTTGATTATGTAGTAGTTTGTGTGGGAAAGTTCAGTCAAGTCCCAAACATACCTGAATTCCCTGAAAACAAAGGTCCTGAAGCTTTTGAAGGCAAAGTAATCCATTCAATGGATTATTCAAAGATGGACTCCACAACTGCAACCGACTTTGTCAAAGGAAAACATGTAGCTGTCGTTGGATTCCAAAAATCAGGACTGGACATTACCATGGAGTCCTCCACAGTAAATGGTAGTAAGACTGACATGAATTCAGCTTTTGTTTTCTTCCATCAACGTAACAATCAATTTTGCAGGGGTTGAACGTCCGTGCACCGTAATAATCAGGACACCACATTGGAACGTTCCTGATTATTTCCCCTGGGGATTCCCAATGGCAAAACTCTATTTGAATAGATTCTCAGAACTTACAGTGCATAAACCCGGTGAAGGCCTTCTTTTATATCTCATTGCTACAATTTTCTCACCTCTGGTAATTCCTCTTATTAACTAAAACTCATCTACAAATATTATTACTCTAAAAATTCATATTATTGATCGATTTTACAGAGGTGGGGCTTCTCAAAGTTTGTGGAAAGCTATATAAAACACAAGCTCAGGCTTTCAAAGCACGGGATGGTTCCAGATCATAGTTTCTTAAATGAATTGAGTGCGTGTTTAATTTCTACAGTGCCTCAGGGCTTCTACGACAGAGTTGAGGAAGGACGTCTCAAACTCAAGAAAGCTAAGAGTTTTGGATTTACTAAACAAGGCATTGTGCTTGAGGGTCAGGCTGAACCCATTAAATCTGACTTAGTCATACTCGCCACAGGCTTCAAGGGAATTGATAAGCTCAAACACATTTTTGAATCACCAAAATATCAGCAACTCATAGCAGGCTCAGACGATTCTGCGGCAGTTCCCCTCTATAGGTCAGTAATACATAAAACAACACTTGCTGTGAAAATAATATATACTACTTGTGTTAAATAATTATATTCTGACTTATTATCAGGGAATGCATTCATCCCCAAATTCCACAACTGGCAATTATTGGATTCTCAGAAAGCATAGCAAATCTATACACCTCAGAAATAAGGTGCCGATGGCTGGCAGAGCTTCTTGATGGAAAATTCAAGCTGCCTAGTGTAAAGATGATGGAGAAAGACATAGCGGAATGGGATAAATACAAGAAGAGATACTCAAAGAAGTACTACAGGAAATCATGCATCGGTGCATTGCATATTTGGCACAACGACCAACTCTGCAAGGACATGGGCTGGAATCCTAAGAGGAAAAAGGGTCTTTGGGCTGAGTGGTTTGAACCTTACGGACCAATGGATTACACAAGCCCAATATAAGATCAGCACCCAACTTCCCCTTCCTGGGCTTTCTCTTTTGTGTTTTTACTTCTTCCTCACCGTTGTTTTACCGTCTTAAAAGTGTGATTTGTCATTTCTCATTGAAAATAATAATTCCACCCACCAAATCCAGCTTGACATTCATTCATGCTGTGTTCCTTTTAATCTGGGCTACACTTCAACAAACTTAAGGTAGAATGACAATACAACAGTGTTGTTCTCGCAGGTTCAATATGATAAGCTGGATATAAAAATCCACAGGTAGGTTAACACAGAGAACCAAACACTACAAAACTCATTGAACACATCCCAATTATTTTTCCCATAGATAGTCATTGAAAGGCGATTCAACATGTATTTTGTGTACAGCAAGTTTGCAAGATCATTAGGGATTGATTGACATCAAGAAATTCAAGGGATGCTCTAATTAACCTTTTTTATTTCCTTTCGTTCTAGCAAAGCTGACTCCAAGATGCCCAACATTTTCCTCTAAAAGCAAGAAGTTACATGGTACATATGTACATAAGGAAGTAATGCCGATAAGTATATATATACAGATGTTCCAACTTATGTACATAGGACAAACCAAGCCACAAGGCATTATTGCAGTCATGATGAATCTTCGAACATCCACCACCCCCCAGAAAATAACTTAAGAGGAGGGAATAAAGGAAAAACAATAACTAAGAAAGCAAGTACCCATGGAGGATAGAGACTCAGTAATCCTATTTTCAGAGAAAAAGACAACATCCAAGAAAGCTAAGTTAATCAGGAATATGAAAGGAGGTTTCATAAGTTTCAAAGGTCTGAAATCTAATCCACTCAACTAATAACCTGAAAGAGAACGCGGAATAAGATAAAGTTAATAAACAGAAAATAACATTTATCAGCTAATTAGCAGCACTGGACTATCTTAAAAAATTCGGATGAATAATATTGGATACAAGGTAAAGAAAAAATAAAGAAAGAAAAGGTCAATGGATTATAATGGCATTGTGTAGTTTAAAAATGATAAAATAGGTTTGTCCCAGTTAATTAAAAGCATCTTATTACTTTACTTGAATATACCAAGTACTCGGTTAAAATTTGGTCATTGTGCGTGGGTAATTATTACATCATCTTTCCAGGAATGACAGAAGCAGGATATTCATTTCTTTAGTACTAAGATAGCAGACCATCATTTCAAAACTACATCAGATAAGACAATTGGCTGACATCCCTATATTTTCAGGTTTGTGCTAATTAATTAGTTATGCAACTACTGTAATACAGTACATACAGCGACTGCCATGCAGAGACAACAATGTAGGAATTTGTTATGCGGGGGATAAAGAAGTTTCATCAAAATTTTGTTGCTATACCTTCGAAATGAGAATTCTACTAACCTTAGCTTCATTTGTGTCACAATGCAGAAACCACCAAGGACTTTTCTTTGACAATAACCTGAACATAAAAATGCTTTGTGATAAAGCATGTAATATAACTGGAAATTTGAAAATTTCAGTTATCCAAACTACTAACACAAGCAGTGCTCATGTAGAATTCCTGAAACATTATGCATATCTAACATTAACTCGTTAAAAACCTCCAATTGATAACGACAGTGTTTATTGCTGAATCAATGGAAAATACCTCACAGAACACAGACAAAGAACAGTACAGATAGCACCAGAAGAATCTTGTCCAGGAAAAAAATGGAACCACAAATGTAATCCCGCAAAAGCACATTTCTAATTGGCATGCAAAAAGGAGGAAGATGGCGGGTATCCATTACCTGATAAACCCAGCCATCATGCGTAAGCCCATGAAAAGGGTCAATCCCAACCAAACACCAGGAAGACCAAGATGTCTAGGAGCACAAAGCAGAAATGCAGATGATATTGCCCCCACCAACATCTGTATGCCAAAGAAAGAACACGACTTCTGAATATAAATATATATACTTGGTAAGTATTGAATCATAATGCACTACAAGCTTACCATGGAACGAGCTGCATAAGCGAAGTCTGAAACACCATAATGGAGGCCATCAAAGATAAACGCAAGAGCATTTATTGGTTGACTGGCACTGACAAACTGCAGCAATTTTGCAATTTTACAATTTTAAACTTAGTTTCTGAGCAATAACCGAACTCTTCAGAGAACCATTCGAAGATAAGAACATCTTACTCATAGGTAAATCACTGACCAATTAAATTTAACCAAATACTCCCAAAGGTTTAAAGACATACCAATAAACCTGTACTAACCACAGCTAGCACCTCTGTGTCCTTGGTAAATAAAGTAGATAAAGAGCCAAAAGAAACACCTAATGCAGCCGCCAAAAACACACCTGCAACTAGCCCTATCTGCAAATTATAGGTCCAAATTCATTATTAGTGTAGAGTGTCTCACAAACTTGCAGAGCTCAACGGCACAAAAAAGAAGGGAAGCACAAACCTTTAGAACATAGTGTGTAATTTCAGTTGCCACCACGTAATCTCCTTTTGATAAATAACTAGCAATCAACGCCTGGAAACAAAGTAAAGAGAAGTTGCCTCAAACTGAAAAATTGTGATAAGATGCAAGAGATCAACTATTACTGGTCGAATCATATAATATATCATCTGACATATGGTATTTGAAAGCTTTGAAGCACCAGAAGTAGTTGCCGATTCAAACATGAAGCACACACCATAAACAAGAAAAAGAATTGACATAAGCATATGGGATAAATATACATGCACAAAAAGACAGATAGGTTCTGATGTAGGAGGTACATGAGAAAAAGAGAAGTTACGAGTAGAATTAGACCCATAGGGATAAAGAGGATTTCATTTATATCAATTTACCTGTGCAGATGCAGCCAGTGCATCTGTGAGGAGGGAGACAGCTAGCCAAACTTGTAAGCATATTTGGTGAGCCGCCATTGCTACAGCACCTTGACGGGCAGCCATTGATGTAGCAAGTGTCATTGTGAAAAGGACAGAAAGAGTTCTTCCAATGAGAAATCCACCTAAGGCAGCACAAATACAAAATTAGAAGAACCCTTTAACAATCATGAAAAGTATACAGTTATGAAATGCAACAAACATCAAGAGATTGTTGTGGCACAAACACAGAGGTGAGCTTGTTTATCAAATAGAAGGAATCTTGGAATACACATCTCAAGAATAACCACTCACCAGATTTTAAATAGCCACCAAATTGCAGCTCTTCAAATCGTGGAGGTAATATCATTACTCTCTGATTTAAATACCACATCATAGAAAAGGCCACTAGGTATCTAGAAAATTGAAGCTTATAAGTATTTCATCATATAAAGATAAAGAGAATTGATAAAAAGAACAAAAGTATAAGACAGTATAGAAGAAAAGCAAACATGATTAGAAAGAATAGAGAGAAGTACAAACTGTGAAATGACAGTGGATATGGCAGCTCCGGACACGCCCAAGCCGAAATAGTACATAAGTAAGGGAAACAAAAATATAGCTGCAAAGTTTCCAATGCCTGCACAAATAATATGTTATATCATTACAAAGGTACAACTTTAGCTCCATTAACATATCTAGGAACGATAAAGAATTGCATTTTTAATTACAGAAAATTGCATTTACAGACATCTTTAAGAAGGGGAGGAAAAACTTATCTTTTTGGGCATTTTTCCCGTATAACACTTGCACACGAATCTTTTACACTATCCAATTATTTATTTAACAATAAACATTGATCAGATAGTATTTCATTATCAAAAAAGCTTTAGATTTTATCCCCTCCGATTTAACTTTTTTATCACAATATTGGATCAAACAAAGTTTACATGACTGTAAGTTTATGAGTACATTAAGCATACAAACATATTTTTCTGTAATATATAAATATTATTCTGTAAGAATTTAGGTCCAAAACTGGGGGTTATAAAGGAAATATTTCCATTTTCCACCTTCATCCGTATACATACTGAACAAACTCAAGTGCAAATAAGCAATTAAGTTAAGAATACAGTGATTTAGAGGAGAAGATATATATGACTTAGATGACAAAGCTGATCCAGGTTAATTAGAACGTTATTGAAGGGAACATTGCCTGCCACAAATTTAGGATACCCAAAAGTTGGAATTTCTATGTCAAAACTGCATAAATGAAATCAGCAGAAAGGATATTGGGCAAGAACTATTATCACTTAAATAGCCAAGGATCCAAAACTTGCCTAAACAGAAGACTGGAGTCTTTGTATCCTTAAATCCACGGAATATGCCTTGAAGGGCCAAGGAAACTACAAATGCAGGAGCACCAAGAGCACGCACAGCAAGAAATTGTTTTGCTGGAACTCTCATAGGTGAAGTCTACAAACAAAACAGTTTTTGTAGTAAGAACTCATAGGAAAATCTTTATGCATGTACACAACAATGTGTGTTTGAAGGGCCTCCTGCATAACGAGAAGAAAATTGTGATAAAATAATTTAGGAAGCCACAAACAACTTTGCTATTTTCCTAACCAAACATCGTCTTATAAGTCATCAAGATTTTTCTCCTCCCAATAACCATATGAGAATCTAGTATACGAATTACTAAATAAAATTAGCTAAATAACAAAAAAAAAACTCAAACCACTCAGGTTGCAAACATGAATTACCAAAATGAAAAACTGAGACGACACAACTTAGTCAAACTAAATAGGTTTTATGTTCCTTAAGATGGAATTCACTATATTATTTCACACTAGCAGATTATTAGTAGACATCATCAAATTACACAGGTTGATATTGAAGTTGCAGCCTAGCGTAATGATTGCAACTTCACTCCGCGCCAAAGTGGTGCGTGCTACCAATTTATAAAGGTCTCTCTCCATTCACTTCTGTTTTCCCTATTAACAGGCCCATCCCTCCGGGAAAAAACGGAAAAAGTAGAATTAAAAAGGAGTCAGTAAAACCAAACAAACTTTGTCAGGCAAAAATAAACATAAAAATTGTATGAGTTAAAAATTAGCCAGGACGAAAATGGTCTCTTGTGACCCTTATTTAAAACTTTTCCTTCTTCAGGATATTATGTGCACTCACGTGCTGAATACATACTTCACATAAATTAAAGCAAGCACAAAAAGAAGGAACTCAAATGAAAGACTGGGAAGTGAGAAATATATATGCCATCGTACGGATGATATGCCCATTAAACCAAGAAGTAGTTCAGATCCCAACGCCAAAGCCAAAGCTTCAATTATGCCGATGCCAACTGCTAAAAATAATGCGGTAGACACAGAAGAGAACTGATGCCTTTCTGCTACCCCAGTGGGAAGTCTACCATCAGTGCCTTTTGCCCCCTCTGCACAACGTATCGACAAATGAGCGTTATAAAAGTCGGAGCATGAGTCCTAAGCCCTTTAGTAGGAACACCAACTCTAGGTCAGTTGAATACCTAAGCAATTATAACAATGAATGAGAAAAAGTTAACACTCCATTTACCTGACATGTAAACTTTGGTTGCATTCTTGGCGATGTCTTCAGCGACGAAAGATGTAGCAACACTAAGTAGAGGAATATTAAAAAGCTTTGATATAATGTTAAAAATTGATATTGAGACACCAGCTGAAGCTAATTCCACAGAACCTGTAAGGCAGAAATAACTCCCAAGCGTCAAACAGTAACAGGAAAGAAGAAGGCATAAAAAGCCAACACTCCCTCCACCCCTTCATGGTACGCCTCATACAGGAAAATGGGAAAAACCCAAAAAAACCCATTTCCAGCTTCACTGGACACGATCAAGAAAATCAAATTCTTTTAAAGAATACAGATAGGGAACATTATGTTCTTCTAGTCTCATGAGCTGAAGGATAGCACACACTTTAAATAGCATAGAAACTAAAGTACATCTGGTAGCCACAACAAAATTAGTTAAGTTATATATGTTAAATCGGTACAAGCATAACCGTTATGCCTACACCATAACAACTAGCTACAGAAACTACTAGTCCTCATTTGATGAACTACCACCATCGACGAATTAAGGGTTGTCGTTAATATAAGATCCTAAATTCTCTTCCTTAACGACAAATTGATGCTAGTCATTGACACAAGTTTTCGCACCACCATTAATATAAGATCCTAAATTCTCTTCCTTAACGACAAATTGATGCTAGTCGTTGACACAAGTTTTCACACCACCCCCCGAAAAGAAATTTTTGTACCAGTTCATCTGTGATCTCAGGAGATTCTAAAATTCAATTAAAGAGTTACATAAAAATGCTGAATGTGTAAAAGTTTCAGCTTACCCAGGCGCCCAATATAAGCAGTCTCCATTAACTGTGCCAAAGGGTCAATGGCCTGTCCAGCAATTGCTGGCAAAGACAGCATCACAAGCTCACGCCTGACATCCTCAGATTGAGATGAACTTGTAGGAGCCTCTTCTATTGATTCACTTTCGACATTTGTTATGATGGGAACAGTCTCATTCAACTCACTGAAACCAACAAAAGGATTTGAAAAGAAGAAAATTAGATCAGCAAAGGAAGGATGTGGACCAGCAACATAAGCTGACTTGAAAACCATCAAAAAGACAAATCAGTAATGCCACTTTGTCAAGATTTAACCACATAAACGCAATATATATTGTAGCCAGCCGGAATATCCATAAAAAGAATTAACATGTAAACATGTAATGCAGAGACAACAAGTGTGAAGGCTATATAACTTCAATTTTTTCATAGATGCTAAAGTTCCCAAGCCCAGACAATTAAGCCAACAACTGACTGTCCTTGCCCATTCTAGGAGGGCCTTTCATTGAGATACCAAAGCTAGAAGTACCAAAATCGTGGACAGGTAATAACCCTGTTACAACAATGTTACTGTAAATATTCTGATGCAGGATGGAAGTAAAAGCTCCGCGCTAGATGCAATGGAAACAGGAAAGCTTAATAAGGTGTGGGTAAGTGCACTTGTTGGTTGCGACCATCATCAAGGGCAGCACCAACTTCTCTTTTTCGAGCAACCAATTTCAATGTCAAGAAGCTTTGTAAAGCATTACCTATTTCGGATACGAAGATACTTTCTTTTTTTTTTGGGGGGGTGCAACAAGGCAACAATCTACAACAACATACCCAGTGTATTTCCACAAGTGGGGTCTAGGAACAATCTACCTCCGGAAAATATCTTACTTCGATAACACTTCATAGTCACAGGAAAAACACTCCAAGTGACACAGAGATTGAAGAAGTGACCCTGACAAGGGATTTAGTGAAAACAATGTATGCACATAACGATGGGGAATGACTGCTAGTAGGCCCCAAATCATGTCTGCCTAGCATCAGAAAAAGCTACAATCCAGAAAACTTAAGTAAGATCAGTGTCTTACTCTACTTCTCCACTTGACCTTGAGAGATCATCCATTCCCTTTACAGCAGTGGTATCCTGCAAATCAGAAGCTTCCGCACCACTCTCTGAACTGAACTTATTACGGAACCTTAAAGATTTCCACTTCCTTGGGAAAAGAACAGGTGAATATGAAAATCTTTTGCTTTTTCCAATCGATAAAGAACAATTGTTGCTACCATAAACATGATTCAAGCTATTCTGATTGGTTCTTGAAAAGGAACTACAACGGCGATGTGAGAATCTTAACGAGCAGCTTTTGGAAATCTCCTCTTTCACTTCCAATTCAGTAAACCCATTATACATCGCCTTACTGGTCAATTGTGCAGCTGCCATTTTTATAAGCTGGTGTCCCTCACTTCATAATCAAAGTAGAAGGACCTGATAGTCATACAAAAACTTAAGAATGAATATGTTGGAATACAGCAACTGAAGAGAGTAAAAAACATAAAGAAGAGGGAAAAAATTTCAGAAAAACAAGAAACGCTCCCAACTGTTTAATCCTAAAAATGGTACTACTTTTTTGTTTACACTTTGTTTGAATGGTTGTTACATATTGAGTCATAATGTAACTATTGTAGTGTGTTGTATTGTATTGTATTGTATTATTTTAATGAATAGAACATTTGGACAGATTATATCGTTCTATGTCCACATCCATAATTTAAATGATAAACTTACAAAAAAAAACTAGGGTATGAGGTAAAACAACTATGAAATGTAGGGTAAATGATAAAATAAAATTATTAAATAATAAGTAAAATTAAATAAAAATAGATCGTTACACAAAATAGGCCTTTTTGTCGTTACCTAACAATGAATTTAACTATATTGTACAATTTAAGTAACAATCAAAACAAACATGGTATAAAAACTAACGATACAATACAATATAATGGGTAACAACCATCCAAAGGAGTGATAAAGTGCAGCACATTGATTTCCTAGAACAGAACTGATTGTACAGTTGAAGCTATACGGTGTAAAACTCTAGGCAAGATGGCAACTTTTTTTTTTTGGATGAATTGTAGACTAGGATGGTATGTTTTGATATATGTAAGGTGGCAACCTTTTTCTTTGTCTTTGGCGAAATGTAAATTAGGATGTTATCTTCAACAAAATGCAAATATGTTAACCTAAAAATCTGTAATGAAAGGAATAGAGGGAGAAAGAAACCCCCAATAAATCCTCGTATTTGTCAACCTCTTTCTCGCAGCAATGGTTAATGAAGGTAGGCGGTGATTTGAAGAAAGAGTTAAGCGCAGATGGAATAGAAATAAAAGGGGAATTCAGTTATTGAACGAAAGGAAATTGAGTATGATACCTAACCTAGTGAAGAGGCTGCCGGCGGTAGAGAAGGGATGGGCCAAACCAGAATTATACAAAGGAAGAAACAGAGTCTATAAAACCAATTTTGCCTTTTCAAACCTTAATATATTACTACTTCTAGTGGAGTCCTTACTCAAACCTTCTCTCTTTTTTCTTTTTCTTTTTTGTTGAAGGGAACATCATTTTTGTACATATGTAGCATGTTGCCTTTCTAAAATCCGTTTATTTTAAATCATAAGTCTTTTCAACAAAATATATATGACTACTCTTTTTTATCTTTCAAAAAATAGCAATTTGTAGGGTTAGCCTATTTTGACCAAGGTCAAAATTCAAATTTTCTGAAGTTAATATTGAATTTGGTACTTCAGATATTGAATATTCAAAAATTCAAAAAAATTATCTTGTATGTAAATCCTATTCATTAGACATTAATCTATTGCAAATCATTATCCCAATAGGCAAATAAATATCTTATCCCGATATTTGCTAGAATATGCACAACGAAAGCTATATTTAGGTTCACAAATCTTACATGTACACTAAACAATATAACATGAACAAATTTAGAGAAGACTAACCTGTTGAAACTTCACAAAAGTCGTCCAGTTATCAAGGATCCAGAGCTACAATATTCTCCTATTTCCTGATTAATTGTTACTACCAAGTTACTTGTGTGTGCAATATGGCTGGCAACGGAACCGGAACCGGAATGACCGGTCCGGGACGGACCGGAACCGGAACGGAACCGGTAACCACGGACCGGAACCGGGACGGACCGGAACCGGT
>JAJONZ010020632.1:0-19954 GCA_029582445.1 Solanum paucissectum
TGTCCCTCGACCTAGGGAATCAGGCTGCTTGTAGTTCGACTCTATCGGTTGAAAAGGAAATCTATTATGCAAGATAACCTTTGGTTCTGGAAAAGTGATAAAGTAAGTCGAGTATGAAAAGGAGGCTTGCAACCTCTTAGCCATGAGTGTGGTGCACTTCACACCCATAAGTAAGAACTTACACGGACATAATTTCCAAAGATCTTGGTGCATTGTCATTTAGATTGGAAAGTTGCTTCCGGTGAACCCAAAAATTTTCGGATGCGAAACTGGAACTGATAAACCTAAAGAAAAACCCACATGCCTTCTGATAGGGGTGTGGTTTGATTGTGGTGGAAGTCGTTCCTCTGCTCGCGCCCTAAGAGTTTGACACTCCTCTTTGGGCTATGTCCCAGTTTGCTGCTAAGAAAAAATTCCACGTTGTGCTGCATCCTTTTTTATGTCTTCCACACCTGTGGTTTGCTTGAGAATTCATCCTCTTGGATGCTCTCGACAAAGACTGAGATAAAACTCATTAGCATAAAAAAATGTAACCCTAAATGGGAAGATAGTGTCTTTTACCGTGTTGACACTTAATTGGTCTACTTGAACATTTGACGTCAACTTCCTCTAGTTCGACGTAAAGCAAATAAAACTCGTATTTTGTATTTGTAATATAATCTTCAATGTACTCTTCTTTTGATGACGAAGTAATAAAATAGGCAGATGTAATATGTTGATAGTTCTCTTGATGTCGTTGTTGATGGTTCCTTTGATGTCGTTGTAAAAATGAAAATGATGCAGTCGACGTTGATTTTCTCGCCATGCATGATTTCTTTTTCTGCGATGCATGAAACTTTTTCTCGCGATGCATGAATATTTCTCTTGCTATGCATGACCCATTCTCTTGCTACGCATGAATCTTTTTCTCGCGATGCATGAATCTTGTCTTGCAATGCATGAATCTTCTCTTGCAATGCATGAATCTCTTTTCTCGCGATGCATGAATTCCTTTCCCGCAATGCATGAATCTTTTCCTCGCGATGCATGAATCTTGTCTTGCAATGCATGAATCTTCTCTTGCGATGTATGAATCTCTTTTGCGATGCATGAATCTCGTCTTGCAATGCATGAATTCCTTTCCCGCAATGCATGAATCTTCTCTTGCAATGCCTGAATATTTCTCTTGCTATGCATAAATCTTTCTCTTGCGATGCATAAATTTTTCTCTTGCGATGCATGCCTTTTTCTCTTGCTATGCATGAATCTTTTGATGATGCTATTCCCAGTACCGAACGAAGACGATGCTTCACCGAACAACACAGGTGATCTTCTGGGTATCTCTTTTGGGTGGCGGTATTGTCTCAATTGACAATATAATAAAAATGACCCTTGGAGTAGTGGTATCATCTCATTTGACAATGCGATGTGAATGACCCTCCGGGTAATGGTATCATCATGTCTGATAATGTGATGCAGAAAAAATCTTCGAGGTATCTTTAGTTGCTGGAAAATAAAATATTGCTCTCTTCGTGGTTTCGCTTGTTCCATCTCTGGACATAATTGCATATTCATTACGATCCTCACTTTGCTAAGAATTTGAATGAAATAATGCTACTCATATTCCCAATTCTTTGGTATAAGAAACATAAAATATTTCCAACATCCACAGAAAAATTGTCAATTTTGGGGAACTCCTCGCCCTTTTGACTTCTCCATATTCATTGAATGGAGGAATATGTTGATCCTTAGGCAAACTTATAGACCTGCATCCACAGAAAAATTGTTAGTTTAAGGAATGAACTGATCTGTGTCGATCTCTTCGGTTGTCTGCATCCTTGTCTTGCTATCTCCGGTTGATTTTTCTGATCTTCCGCTTCTTGATAGATAAGAGAAAATATTTTTATGCAAATAATTTAATCATGAGGGAAAAGTTTTTAAGAAAAAATAGATTTTCAAAAGTAATGTTTGGAAAAGGTCACTGCCAAGTGTCATGTCACGTCAAGCTTAATAAACGCCATTTGGAGTTGATGCATCGAGGTCCATCTGATTACTCGTTGGGAAGTATTCAAAGTTGTTCTAAACTGCCGATGAACCCTGTTGAAATTTTGAGGCCATCTCAAAAATTTTGTCCCAGTTAACTGTCTTGGCTTATCTTTAACCGTTGGTGAGCAATCACGGAATTTTTGAGATCTTCTCAAAAATTTTGTCCCAGTTGCAAACTTCAAAGTAATTTCAGTCTTGACCTTGTTGAAGAGATCTTCTTCTTGAGAATTTTTGAGTCCAAGATAAAATTCAAGTTCAAGAACGATCAAGATCAAGACCGTCAGATTCAAGATCAAGCTCGAAGCCTTTGGATTCAACTAGAAGTCAAGATCAAGATAAAGTTCCAGAAAGATTAAGTTCAAGATCAAGATAAAGTTAAAGTCCAAGTTCATCTAAGATTCAAGAACAAGCTCCAAAGGCCCTTGAATCCAAGATTAAAGTCCAAGAACAAGAACAAAATTCAAGAACAAGCTCAAGAGCCCTTGAATTTATATTCGAAAAGACGAATTCAGAGGAATCATAGAGATTGTAACACTCGCACTTTGAAATAATAAAACGATTGTTGCGATAATTTTCCGTTCTTGATTATTATTTTCTCAACGTGAATTTTACTGTCTACAAATTTTGGCACGCCCAGTATGACAATCTCTACCTCTCATCTCAACTTTTCAAGTATCAACGAATATCAAAATAACTTTCACTATAGAAGAACAACTAGCAACCTTGACAAAAGCGATTGAAGGCTTGACAAAGTGTGCACACGAACAAGATGCTAAACTTTTGAAGTTAACAAATAAGATGGATAACATGATTGAGAGAAGATCAAGTCAAGCACCTCTGAAGCTTCATAAAATTCAAGACGAAGGAGAGTCTTGCATAAAGCAAACAAAGATCAACGAGATTCATCTCTCCGTTGAAGGTTTGATTCCCATTGATCAATTGAAAGACTTTATCATAGAGGTTCTCGAAGAAAAATTCAAGTCTTCATCCAAATTTTCTCCCACATATGCAAAGCCATATACATAAAGGATTGATAACTTAAAAATGCCTAAGGGCTACAACCTCCTAAGCTTCAACAATTTGATAGCAAAGGAAATCTCAAGCAACATATAGCGCACTTTATCGAGACTTGCAATGATGCCGGGACATATGGTGATTATCTCGTTAAAGATTTCGTTCGATCTCTCAAATAAAATGCCTTTGATTGGTACACAGATCTCGAACCTAATTCTATAGATTGTTGGGAGCAGTTAGAGCAAGAGTTCCTCAATCGTTTCTATAGCCTCAGATGTGTCGTTAGTATGATTGAACTTACAAAGTCTCATCAAGGTGAAGATGAGCTAGTTGTTGACTTTATCGATTGCTAGAGAAGTCTGAGCCTCAACTGTAAAGATTGCCATAGTGAAACTTCTAGCATTGTAATGTACATCCAACGCATAAATTGGGTTCTTCACTACATTTTGCAAGGATTAAATCCAAATACATTTGAAGAGTTGACAACTCGTGCACATGACATGGAATTAAACATGACTTTAAGAGAAGATCAACAATCTTCTGTCTATGGACCTCATGAAGATGAAGATATAGAAAAATTCCAAAGTGGAGGCAAGTATGCATCTGAAGATGACTTTGAAGAGTCAATGTATATCTAAACACTCCTTAACGCATGAGGTTAAACTGCAAGTCACAATGCTCATTAACGCATGAGGTTAAACTGCAAGTTACAATGCTCTTTAAATCGCATGAGCCTAAACTGTAAGTTACAATATTTCTCATCGCATGTGCCTAAACTGCAAGTGATAATGCTCCTAGACGCACGAGTATAAACTGTATGTCTCAAAGCTCTTGAAATTTGAGTTAAATCTTCAAATTAAAATGCTCCTTGTGACACGAGTCTAAATTATATATCATAAAGGTCTTTAAATTTGAGCTAAATCTTCAAGTTAAAATGCTCCTTGAGACACAAGCTTAAACTATATGTCATAAAGCTCCACAAATGTGAGTTAAATCTTTAAGTTGAAATGTTCCTTGAAACACGAGTTTAAACTGTATGTCACAAAGCTATTCAAGTCAAGTTGAAATACTCCTTGAAATACGAGTTTAAACTGTATGTCACAAAGATATTCAAATTTCAGTTAAATATTTAAGTTGAAATTCTCCTAGAAACATGACCTTAAATTGTATGTCACAAAGTTTTTCAAATTTAAACTAAATCTCCAAATTAAAATGCTCCTTGTGGTACAAGCCTAAACTACATGTCACTCCTAGCCCGCAAGATTATAAGTTGTGTACGGCACATCCTAAATCATTCACTCTCCCAGAACTATGTTGTGACTTGATCCTCTTCACTGAGGTACGTAGGCACTTAGAATCATATTCTAAGTTCAGATGCATGAGTGTCAAAAAACCACATGTTCCCACTTGATTTGTCACATGAAAGTTAAAGCTATGAGTAATCTTTCGTAAAAGTTCAGACTTGCACCAAATGGTGGTGACTAAATGGGGGCAAACCCCTATGAATAAAAGTTGTTTCAAGATGAAGTCTTCAAAAATCTCCAAGTATGCAAGTTGAAGTCTTCAAATTCTCCAAGTATATAAGTGGAAGTATTCAAATCTTCAAATTCTACAAGTTAAAGTCTTAAAATTTGTCAAGTCTGCAAGTTGAAGTCTTCAAATTCTTCAAGTCTGCAAGTTCAAGTCTTCAAATTCTTCAAGTCTGCAAGTTCAAGTCTTCAAATTCTTCAAGCCTATTCTTTGAAAGATAAAATATCTCGACAAGACTTGAAGAAGGGGGCATTTGTAGTCATTTAAAATTTATTAAATATAAATTTATAAAATAATTCGGATTATATTAAATTTATGAATATATTGGTCCAAATAAATATTATGGATTAATATAATTGAGTTAATTATTTAAATCTAATAAATATAGATTTAATTAAAGCCCGCTCTATAAAGCCCATACGCCATGTCACTTAAATCTGATTGGCCGAAGAGAGTCCTCTTCCAATCAGAACTCCTCTATTTTAAAACTATAAATAGGGGTCCTCATAATTCAGAAAAGAGAATGAAGAATTCTAAACAAAAAGCTAGAGAAAGCTCGTGGATCAAAAACCATAAATTTCTCTTCTAGCTATAAGTTTAAGAATTCAAGAACTCAAGAGTTCAAGAATTCAAGAACTCGAGAGTTCAAGAATTCAAGTGCTCAAGTTTAACAATTGAAGATTTGAAGAAGTCAAGATCAAGATAAAGTTCAAGTTCAAGAACGATCAAGATCAAGACCGCCGGATTCAAGATCAAGCTCGAGGCCCTTGGATTCAACTAGAAGTCAAGCTCAAGATAAAATTCAAGTTCAAGAACGATCAAGATCAAGACCGTCAGATTCAAGATCAAGCTCGAAGCCCTTGGATTCAACTAGAAGTCAACATCAAGATAAAATTCAAGTTCAAGATCAATATCAAGTTCAAGAAAGATTAAGTTCAAGATCAAGATAAAGTTAAAGTCCAAGTTCATCAAAGATTCAAGAACAAGTTCCAAAGGCCCTTGAATCCAAGATTAAAGTCCAAGAACAAGAACAAAATTCAAGAACAAGCTCAAGAGCCCTTGATTTTATATTCGAAAAGGCGAATTCAGAGGAATCATAGAGATTATAACACTCGCACTTTGAAATAATAGAAAGATTGTTGCGATAATTTTCCGTTCTTGATAATTGTTTTCTCGACGCGAATTTTACTGTCTACAGTATCATTACAAAACAAAAAGAAAAAAATTAAATACACTTGCTAAATTGGATAATAGATACATTATAAATGTATTCTCTTCATTGCTGATACATTAAAAAAATAAAGAAATTCACATGATAATTTTAAAAAATATAAGTTCACAACATACTCACTCTAACTGTATGAAGTTGTATCCAGTAATTCACATGTATAAAACTACAAGTATATCATTTTTGTTTTCATTAATGTATCATTTACATACATTTCCTTTTACAAATTCAAAAATCAAAAAAGATTTTTCACATGCATCTGATACTTTATATAAACAACAAAATAATGTATGGTTCAGGAATGAAAGAGGCATCTTAGGAGAGCAAAAAGTATTATATGACTGGCGTCCATCCTTATTCAAACATTGTAAAAAGTATGGGCATATAGATACAACATGCAATAAAAAAACTACTTAAATTATGAGTGGAGGTACAAAGAAGCCAAAAATAGGGTGATAAAGGGAGAGAATAATCTAGTATTGCAACAGATTGAAGCAGGGGAAACATCTCTTAAGAGGTTGGTACGAGAAATACAACAGTAACAAATAAAGCAGATGGGAAGATGATATCACAAGGGACCTGGCTCACCCCAGTGCATAAGAAGACAAACCTACCGCAACATAGTTCACAAGTGATCAGGAGCCCGAACACGTTTCAAGCATTAGCAGATTCAGGACCAAGTAGGGGCGAAATGGAGGGAGGTACACGAAAATGGGGAGGCAACACCATTCCTATCTTAGGGAATGGATAATATAATATGTTGGAATGTAAGGGGGCTAAATGGCCCTAATAAGCAAAAGAAGGTTAAGCTTCTCTGCAAAAGTCAATCTGTGAGGTTGATTGGATTGGTAGAAACTAAGGTCAAGGTGAATAAAATGGAGCAGGTAGTTCAGAATATGTTTGGGGGATGAGAGTATAGTACAAACCTGGAGGCACATTACAACGGTAGAATAGCAATAATATGGCGACCCGACTACTTTCAGGTAAAAGTGGTTAGTCTGAATGCTCAGGCAATTACTTGTAAGGTGAAACATATTCCCAGTCAAAACTGCTTTAACTTAACAATGGTGTATGCATTTAACGGGAGAGCAGAAATGAGGAGCTTATGGGAGTACCTGGTGAGAACATGTGCAAGCTGCCTAATGCCTTGGATAATAACAAGAGATTTTAATTCAGTTTTGACAATAGAAGACAGAATTAGTGGAAATCCAATTACTCTAGGAGAGATAAGTGAATTTTAAGAATGTGTGGAGGGATGTGAACTCATGGAACTTCCCCAACAAGGAAGTAGATATATATGGAATGATAGACATGGAGAAAATCGAATAGACTCCAAGATTGACTGGACATTTGTTAATAGGAACTGACTGGATAACATGCCTGACTATGTAGCAAAACTTGCCGGAAGGGATTAGTGATCACAACCCGGTATTCATTTCAGTTGTAAACTCTAGAAGGATCAGACCAAAGTCCTTCAAGTTTTGCAACACATGGCACAACATCCACAATTTCTAGAACGAGTAGCAAAGGTGTGTAATGCAAAAGTGGATGGGCATTTGATGTATCAAATTGAATGCAAACTGAATGTGTTGAAGAAACAACTCAAAGATTTGAACCATCAATATTTCAAGAACATTGTTGATGAAGCCAAAGAGGATAGAGAGACACTTGATCAGATCCAAAAGAACCTACAGACCAATCCTGGGAATAAAATATTACAAATTCAGGAAAAGGAGAAGTATCAACAATTTTGAAAGAGGTACTCCTGCAACAAAGTAAGGCAACGTGGATAAGATTAGGACATGATAACACTAGATATTTCCACTCAGTAATAAAACATAGGAAGCTGCAACAAGCCATAACGCGGCTGCAAGATGAAAATGGGAACCTGCAAACTGATCAAGACAATATTGCTAGAATATTAGTGGGCTTCTACCAAAACATGTTGGGGCAGAAAGCAGCTCAAAGAACAAAGGTTTTTCCTAGTTTTCTCACTAATGGCCCTAGATTGACATTGGAGCAACAAATAACATTGATCCAACCATACAAAGAGGACGAGGTAAAGAGGGCCATATTCAGTATTGGTAAGAATAAAAGTCCTGGACCAGATGGATATGGGAGTGAATTTTTCAGATCAACTTGGAATATTATAGGAGATGATATCAAAAATGCAACTCTGAAGTTCCTTAAAAATGGTACGCTACTGCAACAATTGAATGCTACTGTGATATCACTAATCCCAAAGGTAGAGATCCCTCAAAATGCAGGCCAATTCAGACCTATATCATGTTGTAATGTGTTGTACAAGATAATTTCCAAGATGATCTGAGGAAGACTGAAAGGATCTATTAGTTATATAGTTGCAGAAAATCAGGCAACCTTTGTTACAGGAAGGTCATTGGTGCATAATGTGTTGTTATGTCACGATCTTCTAAGGCATTACCAGAGAAAAATATCCCCACGATGTATGATGAAGATAGACCCAGGAAGGCTTGTGATATGGTGTCCTCGGAGTTCATTGAGGAGGCACTACAGGGCTATGGCTTTCCGAAGACATTCATACGGTTAGTGATGAATTGCATAACCTCAACAAAATTTTCTATCAAGGTAAATGGAGAAAATCATGGGTATTTTGAGGGAAAGAGAGGACTAAGTCAAGGAGATCTGATGTCACCATTGTTATTTGTGTTGGTCATAGAATATCTTTCTAGAGCATTACAGAAAATGGGAGAACTACATGATTTTAAATTTCATCCTATGCGCCATAACACGAAGATAAATCATCTTATTTTTGCTGATGATTTGATGTTATTTTGCAAAAGGGGTCTCAAATCAATAGGAAGGATGATGGAAGTGTTGGACCATTTCAGTAGAGTGACAGGACTTGTAGCGAATATGGAGAAATCCAATATAATTGTGGCAGGGGTGGATGATACACTAAAGAATCAAATACTGCAGTTTACTGGCTTTACAATCGGAATCCTGCCAATTAGATATCTGGGACTACCACTTTCTTCAAAGAAATGGACAAAGATTGAGTGTCATCACCTAGTGGACAAGATTACAAGTAGAATTACCAATGCATACTCCAAACCTTTGTCATATGCTGGAAGACTACAGATCATTAATGATGTACTCTTCTCAATATATAATTTTTGGAGCAGTGTATTCATCTTACCTCAAAGTGTCTTGAAAGAGGTAGATAGGAAATGTAGAGATTATTTGTGGGGAAGCCAAGAGAATAAATGAAAAGTAACGCTTGTGTCATGGGAGAAAATATGTATACCAAATAAGTATGGAGGTCTGAATATAAAGAGCTGCAAATTGTGGAATATAGCATTAATTGGAAAGTTGATATGACAGCTGGCTTGCAAAGCCGATTCATTATGGATACGATGGGTGCATGGAATCTATATGAAAGGTGAGCGAGATTTTTGGGCACATATACCATCTAAGGGCAGTAGCTGGTATTGGAGGAAGCTTAATGTCACGCCCCGAACCTACACCCTGGGCAGGACTGGCACTCAAAGACCATTGCTGGCCCCAAGCGAACCCTTGGCCTGACTTACTTAACTCAGCGGAAGACTTAAAATATTAATACAAGGATTGAAATGCCAACTGACTCAACTATCTGGAACTGAAATCAAAATGTTTAAAAATAAACAATTAACTTAGCCAAAATGGAAACTCAAATCTGAACATAAGTCAATAACAAAATGATGACAAATGAACTAACATTTGACTGACTATCTATGAAGCCTCTAAATCTGATATGGATGTCGGGACAAGCCCACGACATCCTAATGAACTAATACTAAAACTGAAAGCAATGTAAAGGAGTCCTCTGGAATGCAAAGAGGCTCACCAACAGACTCTGAACTGCTCACCGGATCAACGAAAGCGCCGGATGCCGATCCTGGTTACCTACGTCTTCATCATAATACGATGCAAGCCAACTGTCATCAGTACATTGAATGTACGAGTATGCGAGTTGGAATGCTAAAATAAATATAGGCTTGAAAGGATTCTGAAAGAAACACTTACCTTGGCTCTTCTCAACTCATGAATATTTAACTGAACTCATTTCATTATAAAGCAGTTTAAAACAAGTGCAATATAAAGAAAAAAGAAAACTGTTTAAAACATATTGTCAATTCATAATCATAATATCATAAAAAGACAAATCATGCTCCCTCTCAAAGTCTACTTGTGCATTGCATGAATGAAGTCTCATACCCCCATTCACACTAAGTAGAACCCCTTGAGGAACATTCTACTACTGATGTGGGAGTTTGTCTAACCGACAACCATCACTTAAGAACTATAGTGATGATACAACGCTTTACCTCACGCTGCCGAGGCCCATCCTATACCTTTCCGTGATATAGAAAGCTAACTTCACTAAGTGGATCCACTAGTCTATGCGAAAAGGATTCATCTAAAAAGTATGACCCTTTGCTACCCATTATTGCTACATGGTTTATGGGGGCTGTGAGTTATCTGAACTCTCATCCCCATATCGGTGCTCAATACTACTCCCAAAAATATACTTAGTTCTTTATGTTTAAAAACATATTTCTTCTGTGATTTGAGATTAGTGCTCAAAAACTTAGCTCAAAGGCTATCTTGGAAATCAAAGTTTCCCCTCTTGCTTAATTATGAAAGCATTTACTCTTTTATGAAATTTAGCCCGAAAGCTCTTTGAAAATCGAGGTTTTCTTTCTAATTTAAATGTGAAAAATATTTAAAAACTTCTTTGGGAATACTTAGTTCCCTAATATCTTTTGAGAAATGAACTCAACTCTTTACTCTTTGCTTAACTTGAAAACTTGAGTCTTAAAATGAATTTAAAACATTGTTAAGACTCTTGAAAACTTTAAGAAACTTTGGTTTGACTTACTCCTTAACTTCTAGACTTGACTCTTAACTTCTTTGACCTTGATCCTAACTTTCCTTGAATTGAATTATGGATTCAAGGTTCATGATCTCATGTTTATGGATGATTTCATGATGTTTAGGTGTACCTAAGAGTGTTGGAATCAACTTAGAAACATAGGTACATTTCTAAGAAATAAGTACGAAGAGGTGGGGAACGAATGGGGAGAATTAGCGTCCCTGGCGCTCTGAGAGGCGCGGGGCGCCAGCCCTCAAACTTCAGAGGACCTGCTGGGGCGCGCTGGCTGGCGCGTCGCCCCAAGGGGTGAAATTCAGAGCCCCTTTTGGGGTGCGCTGGCTGGCGCGACTCCCCAACCCTTTCCCCAGGTTTTTTGACTATTTTCTTCTCCGTTTTTCAACTCTAAACCCTCTAAACTTCAATGGTTCTTTCCCCAAACACTTAGGATCATAGTACCCTCAACATACAACAGATTTAACTCGAAAATTCACCAGGAAACACAAATCAAAATCAACAAGAGACTTCAACAACACAACCATCAAGAACTCAACGAATTTTCAACAATGTTCTTCAAGAACTCACTTTCTTTGCATTCAAATAACCTAAATTCGCTGAATTGAAACAAGATTGGTGTGTGGGTGAACTAACCCAACACTTATGTAATCTCACATACCTCTTAGGGATCAAACCCATGGCGACAATCCGCAACAACTCTCAAGAATTTCAACGAACGCTTCGATCTTTTCTCTTTTCTCCTCTTCTCTCTTCTTCTTTTCTCTTCTTTAACTCTCAACTAAAACCCTAGGTGTAAACTAGGATTATAAAACTGAACCTAATAGTATTAGACCCTTAAAACCTTACTAAAAACGAATTAAATCTGATTTGATAAGGAAAAGACCAAACTACCCCTTACTATTTCCAGCTAACTTTCCTTAACTGGACAGCCTAACTTCAAAAGGTCATATCTCACTCATCCGACCTTGAAAATGAGCAAACTCGGTGGCGTTGGAAAGATAATTCAAAGTTATTTCCTACGGTAACTGGTAGAACACATAACTCATTCTGAGCTAAGAGTTATGGTCGTTTGAAGTCGACCCAAAACTCAGATTTTGCTATTTCAGATTTTAACTTGCAAAATTTCAGATTTTGCTATTTCCAATTTAATTCTTTTAGAAACTCAAGGTGCTACATCTAGTGAACTTAACACTTAAGAAATTTTAATTCCTCTATAAAAATCCTACTCACAACGAAGGATGGTTCGAGTCTCAGTTCGAAAATTTTCTGGGTGTTACACTTAACTCTATCAAATCAACCATGCGAGGGTGGTATACTAATGATGTCTATAAGTTGTATATCGATGAATCATATAATGTGAGCAGTAGCTACAATCAATTGCTTGGAAGACAACTGAGATTACATGTAGCATACTTAGTATGGAACTCAATCATGTTACCTAAACATAGATTTATTGTATGGCTAGCAAATCAAGGAAGGTTGCTAACGAAAGAGATGATGTGTAGATTGCAAATACCAGTTGAAGATGACAAATGTTGCCTATGGAGAGCTAATAAGGTGGAAACTCCAGTGCATCTATTCTCAGAATGTGCCTGGACAACGAAAGTGAAGACATAACTTGAGAAATGATCAGGTATTAGAGTACATAGAAGAGACGTAACACAATGCCTAACTTGGATAAAGGGACGACACTGAAAGCAATACAAAAAGGACCTAGCAACAACGATATGGGGAGCTAGAATCTACCACACTTGGAGAGCAAGAAATTGGAAAATATTTAGAGGGATAATGGTGAATATAGAGGATACAACTGCACAGATAATGAAAGAGATTGCTGAAAGAGTGAATTACTTGAAAGACAGTAGGAAATCATATAGATGTAGAAACTTAGTTCAGAGAATTTGCAATTAGGCTTTCTTTGCTTGAGGTTTTGGAACAGAGAGTACCCTTCCTAGAAGGTGGCTCATCATCCTAAAGTGCTCGTTAGGTGTATTTTTTTGTTGGTGTTAATGATAATTCTTCATGGTTTACCAAAAACAAAATAACTCACAGATCTGCAAATCCATTACATGCGAGTCTAATTAGTATTGTATCAAACTCTAACCATTAGTGTATTATGTCTTATATATCAATATACAAATTCAAAAAAAAAATCAATGATTAAAATGGATAATGGATACATTAAAATTTGAAAGTAATTTAACTATTGATACATTTAAAATTCAGAAAATCACATGTACATGATACATGAAATTAAGTATGCACTAGCTATAATTGTATAAAGTTCTATCCAATAATTCACATGTATCAAGCTAGAATTGTATCCATTTTTGTAGTCAGTAATGTATCATGGCACAAGGTATTTTGTCTAGTTGAAATTTCACATGTATCAAAAAATAATTGTGTGTGCACAAGGTACTTCGTCTAGTTGAAATCTCCCACAATTACATATTTTTTCGCTCAAGACTAACAATGCATTTTCTTCCAAGAATAATATTGTATCACGACTTATGTATCAAAAGTAAAAAATACTAATTCACAACTGTTGCAAATCCATTTTTCCAGACAATACAAGGTAAACTCTACAGGAAGATGAATAGCATCCACAACTACAAGTTCAACTTGCTCAACTGCGATAATATCAAATAAGTTGCACTGATAAAACTCCTACTAATAATATTAAATAAATAAGCCTGCAACTTATGGATAAAGATAATATCAAAGGAAGAGAATAGATTTTTTAATGTATCTATTATCCAATTTAGATATGAAAATACCTTGGGTACCGTTTTCCCCAACTTCGACACAAATAATTTCACCGTATGTAGCATCAAAGCAATGCATCTCTCCAGTCATCTTGTTTGTTGTATCAATGGCGGATTTGAGATTCACAAAAGAAATCGTTTGTCCAACAACTATTCCATCACTATTGTATCGTTCATAACTCAGATCGCTCAATCAAATTCCTGAATATATCAACAAAATCGATATATGAATCTGTTATGATTTGGGATAGATGGAGGAGAAGAAAATTTGAATTTTGAATTCTCTGAATCTGTTACGAATTGGAATAGATTGATATCAATCTGTTTTGCGTGATTCGTGGGACTGATAATTAATTTTATGTTTAGACTCCTTTTTAAGCGCAACAACAAGTTGTTTTATGTATTAGACGTTATGTAACCGGTTGAATATAATGTATCCGGATGTTACAATTTTTAAGAAATTTTTGTAAAATAGCAAAAAAATAGGGATAGGATGTAATTTAAATTTTTACACTATGAGATTTATGTAAGTTATACAAAAATATATATAATAAATATTTTTAAAATTCACAGCCCATGGGCTGGCCTCTGAGGCTTGCGGGTTGGACCTACGAGGCTAGCGAACCAAATGAGTTATGCTAAAAAGCATCTTTCCTAAATGGGCTGAAAAAATTAAGCCCAACCCCACTTAATTCAAGGGTTGGGTTGATTTTGCCTAGCAGGCCAAGCCCATTTTGACAGCTCTAAGTATATTGAAGTTTTATGTATTCTTAAGAACTTTTCACCATTCAGCTCAACTATCCTAGAAAGGAGTTCGGTCACTCACAATAATAATAAAGCAAAACATAAATATTGAGTGCATAAATTTGCAATTCTTTTTTAATTAAATTGGTTAATAAATACACTTTTTCTTTTTGATATTCAAAGTTATTAAACTAATTTCTTGTGTATATTTGTTTATAATAATTAAATGAGATCTCTATATATATAACAATACCTTATTAAAACAATCATAAAAAATTCAAACAAATATTATCAATATAATGATGTGTGACTGTATATTCATCTAAAGGACACATGATATACAAAAAATACTTACTCGTAAGTGATTATAAATAAATCAAGCAATGAAATATATTAGCAATCATCTTTATTTTAAGTGATCAGAATTGAAATATCATTGGAATAGCAACAAAATAAGGTTCATCCACATGCTTATGGCCCTCCTCTTCAACACTTATAAAACAACACCATATTTTATTATAGTAGTCGTGGGAAGGATATTGAGGCTTTGTTTATTTGCCCTAAATGAAAATTTGAATGCTTTAAATCTTAAATTATTAAAATTATTAATTTCTATTAAAATTTAAGTACTTAATTGATTTAAATCGATCTGAATTATTAAGATCTTAAACAAAAATTTAATATCATTAAACAATATCTTGTATAGATAATACTTGTCACTATTTTGTTTATAGTCATCCGTCACTGCCACTAACTACATTTATTATCAAAATTATCACCATTATTACCATCGTCAATCACCATTCGCCTCCGTCATCACAACTACTACTAACAACCACAATTGCTGCCAACCATTAACTGCTACTATTCGTACTACCTTATCATTATAATTATATTCATTGCCACTATCATTACCACTGTCAATCACTATCACTACTCTAATCAATTCCTAGCATTAACACATTGGCAATCACCATATATTTTTGTACCATCACCAGCACCGTCATCACAATCACTGCCACTTCCACCATCACTATAAACCCTATCATCACAACTGTTAATCCTTACTATCAACTACCTCCATCATCACAATTAGCATCGTCGCCAACTACCATGCCAACACATCATCAACCACCAAACATTCTTAGCCATCACCAACTACTAACATCAACCAACTTCACAATCACCACCACCATTACTAGTCGCCACCATCATGACAGTCACTACAACATCAATCACCTCCGTTGCAATTATCATTGCCACTTTTACGAGCCACTAATTACCAACTATTATCGCTATCACTATAAATCATCTCTGTCATCACTGGCGTACATAAATATTGTTTTTTTAATCAAATAATAATAAATTTATATTATTATTGTTTTATATTTAATATGTTTACATATATTTAAATTATTCACATTCAAAAATTGAAAAACAAACCTTCTTAATTATTCATCATTTAAATCTATGATAAAAACAAATGAAGCTTTAGTGAGGCTAAAAATTGTAGGCATTAAGATTCAGAAAGACCCTCAACTTTTTAGGCAAAAATTTCTTGGGGCAAAAAGGACCTTATAGTTAAGTACTTCAATCAGTGAGACAGAAAGTGTTTTGGTTCAACCCATGAAGACTGAAGTTGTACAAAATAGGAAATCATATAAGTGGGCTATAGGAAATCTAATTGTACAAAATAGGAAATGTGGTTAAGTTTAGGTTTAAAACCAAAGCTATCACTTTTTTTTAAAGATATATAAAGGATGTCCTTCCAATAAGAAATATTTTACTAACACATGAAAAATCTAAAAATATATTCAATTACAATTTACATTGAAATTATAAGGGATTATGTTCACTCATCTCCTCCTCTGCTGCTTCCTTTATGATAAGATTGGTCGTTGAGCACAAAACAAAATAACATCATGATTTCTAGGCATAAAAGAGGTGGTTTGTTGGAAATCCTTGTTGGAATGTAATATGTATTAAGAGAAAATAATATAATTATTATTTTTAGTATTACTAATTTTTAAAATAAAGATTAATATCTATTTAATTCATTTTACATATAATTAATACATAGTAAACCATGATATTAGTAATACAAGAGTTTTTATAAGCATGGATTTAGACAGAATTACCCCTAAAAGCATACACAACTAAAGAATATAGAGGGTATTTTTGTAAATAAAAAAAATATGCAATACATTTTTAATACACAAAATCAAATAGTAGATAAAATATAATGTCAACATAACTATCTCTCTACCTTATTAATTTCAACATTACTAATATACGTTACTCAACATTATATTACTATTTTTATACATTCTACTAAAAGACTCTGAAATGGTCCAATTCTATCAGGTTACTGAAAATCGAAAAGAACAAGACTCGGCGTCTCAAGTGCAATTAATATAGGAGTAATAACAAACTGAAAGAGAAAAGAGAAAGTCAATGAAATTAGTATGTAAACATTACGTAAAGCAAACAGGTACTGCCAATTTATACATTCAATAAGGATCCGTTTTATAATACCCATAAACCTGTATTCTTATTTAAATGGGGGAAAAAAAGTAATGCAAAAAAGGAAAAGCAAAGAAGAATATTAAATAAATATATCAGAATTTTATATAAAGTCGAGCCCAAATTATATATATTAGTATACTATTTTAACGAGGAGAAGAATGGTCCAAATGGTTCTGTCAATTCTATATTTTTTTATTATTTAATATGAGAGCTTTTCCTTTTTGTCTCTAATATAATATAATAATAGAATAAATGAAAAGGTAACTTGAGCTCTGATCATCAGTTTAAAATTTTTGAATGTTTGACTACTTTGAATTTAGCGGGAAAAAAAATATTTATGTAATATAAAAATTATAAAAAAAAAATGAGAAATCATCAATCAATCTGGTGTAGGTTAGGTATTTTTTGAGTCGTGGTCCACAATATAGGCCCAAATTCATCCCAATGAACTGAACTTTGCTATTAATAGCTATCTGGGTGAAACTATTGACATCGGATAGTTCAAGAAGCTTAAAAAATAGTACAAAGTAAAGAAACCTCAATAATTTAAGCGTTAATTACATCTTATTTCAAAAGGTTTTAAATTATAATAATTTTGAATTTTTCAGAACTTGTGGATACATTGCTCATTCGCTCGATACATAACAAATGATACATAAGTTATGTATCGGTAATATAATTATAAATCAGATTCATACAGATTTAGATTTGAAATAATTGGGGTTATGTATCAATAGTAACATTTATATCAAATCATTGTACACAAACAAAGCTGTAATGTATTTCATAGAGGTCGAGTGATGTATCTGGAAGTTAGAAGAGAGAGAGAGAAGGAAAAAAGATTTTTTTGTAATTAATTCAAATGGTAGGAACTTTTAGAGATTATAATATCTTAAGTTGTGTAATTATGTATTTTTTCTCTAAAAAAATATTATTTTTATTGTTTTAAGAATAATTTCATTTCGTAATTTTTTTCAATTGTTCCATTATGTGTAGAGCCGTCAAAATGGGCTTAGCTCATGGAGCTGGTCCAACCCAACCCGTTATTGGGTAGGGTTGTGATAGGATTTTCAAGCCCATTTAAAATTAGGGTTTATAAGCCCTTGGCCCTTGAGTCTTGATTGGGGACGGGTTAGGGTCGGTCCATGGGTCAAAACTATTTATTTAACATTAAGTAACATAAATCTCACCGGTGTATGAGGTAATTACTTAGATGCACGCTATGTTGTAACATTAGAAATCTTACTAGATTTTGGTGCATCTAGATTCATGTATTTCGGGATACATGGACTGAAAATTAGGTGTAATTGCTCTAGATGCACTTTATTCAAGTGAATTCGCATGTATCTATGATACATAGACAAAATTTCATGCCCTCGTCTCCTACCCATCTCGCTCGCCACTCTCTTATCTCGCTTACGTAGCTGGATGCATCACACCAGATACATGTAGCTCGCGTATCTAATATCCTAGATACATGTTAATCACACTAGATTTTTCACTAGTGTTATTGAAACAACACCATTGTTTCCCATATTTGATTTGAAAATAGTCTCATTTTCTTGATGTTATAGAATTTTACGTTTGAAAAGAAATAAAAGAAGGGCTAACTCGCCTAGTCCGCGACCCTTCTAGGGTTGGGTTGGGTTGGGTTGAGCATTTTTCAGGCCTTTCAAATGAAGGGCCGACCTGCCTTAGCCCATCAATTTTCTTTGCCCACGAGACTTGGGTCGGATAGGCTGGGCTGACCTTTTTTACAACTCTAAATGTATGTGTATAGAAATTATATCATTGCTCAATAGAAAATGTATCACTATTTTTGTATATGTATAAAGAATGTATCATATTCATATGTATAGATAAAGGTGGATTCATAATTTGCACTAAGGGGTTCCAAAAGGGGGAAATTTCGAAAACAACAAACATTAAGCCTTAAAAGGATTCCATAACTACAGTTTCACTAATTATAATTCCTAATAATATTTTGGTTTGCTACGCATTTATATTTTTGTATTTTTTTCACGAATTTCGGAGAAAAACAATATAAATACAAACTAATTTGTATCAAAATGAATACATATTAGGAGGAGAGAGGCGAGTGGGATCGAGAGAGGGAGGAGAAACGCGAGCAAGATCGCGAGAGGGAGGAGAGAGGATTGTATTTTGTATTTATTTTGCATTTTATTCTGTATTTATTATTTAGTGCATAACTGTTTTGTATTTTGTATCAATTGTATTCATCCTCTCTTTGATTGGGTACAATTGATACATAATACATTTAAAAATGTCTTATTTATACCGTGTATTTCTTACCAAATTGGTTCAAGTGAACACCCTCACTCCCTCCTAAATTTGACCTTGCGTATAGAATTGTATCATTGTTGTATAAATTATGTAACCCTAGAGTATGTATATAGAAGATGAATCATTGTGTGTAAAATAAATATGTAATAAATGTATAATCAGTGTTACTGGGATGATAAACACCATTCACCTCCAACCTTAAGGTTGTTGGCTCGAGTCACAAAAGGGAAGTAACTAGGGATTAGTAAAAATAACTAAATAAAAAATATATAGACTCAGTGTATAATGTATGTATACACACTAATCATATATCTTATACAGTTCTTATACACTATTTATACACATGGAAGAATTATCGGAGGAAAAATGAAGAGCGTCAAATAAGTTTATCAAACCAGTTAGTTCTATACCAAACGATCATAGATTTGATGATTTTACGGTGTTTATATAAACTCCGGCGAAATCACGTGCTCTAAGCAACTGCTTAAGCTCAAATGTCAATCTCGTTGCCCCAAATATTTCAAGTGCCCGTGTCAGTTTTGTAACTGCCAGGGAACCAAAATCAATAAATTATTTGTACGTAATTGCTGAATTTTCTTAGTTTACATAAAATCCAAGTAAGACCTACTCGGTTTCCAGGAACCACCCATACATTACACTATAGATCCGCCCCACTGCTGACATTGCTAGACAACAACTAAACCTTATGGCGAATAGCAGAAGTCCAGTAGAAAAATCACTAAATAACACTACATATTCTCCCTCTCTTCCCTTTCTTGATGGGACATCGTTGAATTAACCTTCAAATGAGAAAAAGAATGATGAATTACAAGTCTTGCAAGGGGAAGGATCGAATATTAGCTGACTCAAGTGACCAAATCTTGACGGAGGCAGTCACGCTAGCCCCTG